>PVJO010018929.1:0-35551 GCA_004026905.1 Hystrix cristata | reverse complement strand
TATCCAAAAATGGGCATCTGAAATGAATAAACATTTCTCAGATGAAGAAATAAAAATGGCAAATAAATATATGAAAAAATGTTCAACATCATTGGTCATTCGAGAGACGCAGATCAAAACAACACTAAGATACCATCTCACTCCAGAAAGAATAGCTATTATCAAGAAATCAACCAATAACAAGTGCTGGCGGGGCTGCGGGGAAAAAGGAACCCTCCTCCACTGTTGGTGGGAATGTAGAGTGGTCCAACCACTGTGGAAATCAGTGTGGATATTCCTCAAAAAACTACAACTAGAGGTTCCATTTGACCCGGCTATTCCTCTGCTGGGTATCTTCCCAGAAGAATTAAAATCATCATATCACAGTGATATATGCACAACCATGTTCATAGCAGCACAATTTGTAATAGCTAAGTCTTGGAAACAACCTAAATGGCCAACAACTGATGAATGGCTAAAAAAGATGTGTTTTTTCTACACAATGGAGTACTACACCGCCATGAAAAAGGATAAACTAGAGTCATTTGTATGTAAATGGATGTTCCTGGAGAACATACTATTAAGTGAAATAAATCAGACACTTATTAGCACACATCGAATTGTTTCTCTGATATGAGAAACCATAAGTGTAAATAAGGACAAAGGGGTAGAATAGATATTATGTTTAAAAAAAAAAGAAAGAGAGATAGTATTCAAAAGAGAGAACTAGACAGGGAAAAGGGGGATAAAGAAGAAGGTTAAAAGAAAAGTAAGATGAAAGGGGAAAAAACGGTAAAGTGTAACTACACTTGTTGCAAATAGGGAGGGGTGGATGAATGGAAGGGAGGGGAGGGGAAGGGGTGGGAGAGGGGGGAAAACCAAGATGTATCATGTACAGGTACAAAATAACCATGTTGATTATGATCATTATGTATACAATGTACCAATACATGTTCTTGGTAAAAATAATAAAAAAATTTTAAAAAAAGGAATAATGTATTCATTTCATTTGCAAATAGAACAAAAATAGAAGAATTGGATCTTCCTGTTAGATACCAGGGTAGTGGTTTCTTTGGCAGAGTGAAGGAAAACTTCTGAGAAGTTGGAATTATTCTTTTTCCTATTTTTAGTGTTCGTTACAAGGATTTTCAATTTGTGGAAAAATATTAAATATATGTTTATGAGAAGTATTTTTTAAGTAGATTATATGTGTATCAAAACTGTAAAATCCAACAAATGAAGAAATATGTACAAAAAAATTCCAGAATTGAAAGATGAATTTTCATTTTAAAAGGGCTTATTAATTACCAAAAAGACTAAAATTAAATAGTATTTTGTAATTTCTAAAATTTCTTAATGCCAAAGATGAAGAGATTTCAAAAGTTGCCAAGAGAAACAACAAAAAGAATAATATACAAGAAGCATAAAAGTAGATCACTTAGATCACTACTGAACATTTGACCGCTAATAGTAAATGCTACAGAACAGTAAAATAGAGCCCTAGAAATTCTAAAAAAAAATTATTTGCACCCTAGAAATCTGTAACTAACCAAACCAATAAGCAAATGTGACTAGACACATCATTTTTGAATGTGTGAAGGTTCTCAATATTTATCTCTTTAATTCAAATCAGTTATTTAAGGAGGTACTACAGAAAAATATACGTTAAATTCTGGAAAAAATGAAGGTGTAGATGGGTCTAAGACGTAGGGGAACTAAACAAGAGTCTAATGAAAAGAACGATGAGGATAACCACTTTGCTCAAGACAAAAAATAAAAAAAAAAACTGATTAAATATAGAGCAAGAAGTAGTTGCCGTCCAATCGGAATGTATCCAAGAAGGTGATGGATTCTAAAGAGCAGTTAGAATGATTAAAAGCAGGTCAATATCAATCTCGTTTTTCTTCTCTCAAGCCAAAAGACATTACAACTTCAGAGAGCAAACAAGAATATTGTGTTCCCAATACAAAACAAACTAGAATTGGTGATGTATAAGAATAAAGTCTCCTGTGAACTGAGTTCTGTGAACATTCTGTTTTTGAATGGCTCAGGAAGACATAGAGAAAGAGATGGAAACTTATATGCATAGTCATAATAATGTAAACACTTTCAAATTCTTTCAACATATAGACAAAAGCATAACAATTTACATTAAGTAACAAAATGTAAGTGCTATGAACTTTGATAATATATAAATAAAAATAAAGATATTTTTATATTATACATTTTTAAAAATTGGGAAGAAAGAAGGGAAATGACAAAAAGGTTAACACTGTTAATAATTTTATTTAAAGATTGTAGTCATGAGTTTTTTAATGTGCTAAGAGATGGCACATAAATTCATCTGTGGTGATAAGATTACCAGAAATCAGAACAGAGAACACAAGTGTACTGTTTCTAGCTTTATTAACCAGACCTGTGACTTCCAAGGAGTTACAAATGAAAGCCTTCCTTAGGGGATGACGTTCAACACACTGTTCGAAGGAAAAGTCTGAAAACTGAAACGGGGATCTGTGTGTTAATAGCACAGTGCCTGGCATATAACAGCCCCGAAATAAATCTTTATTGAGAGAATTAATACTTCTCATTTTCTTCTCTTCATTTCCCATCTCAAGGTTTGGTTTGTTTTGTTTTTGACAGAGTTGGTGCATACACCGTTCAAGTTTAGTTAGCATTTTGGACTTGTTCTGACACCATTGCATCACACTTACTGTAAAGCCCTTATCAAGGAAGCAAGCAGATTGTCATCTCAGTAAAAATACGTGGAAATCTCTAACGAATGGTTATCACGAAAATTAATGTCACAGTTATGCAATGGGTAATTTCCTGATTTGACTTTTGAATTCTTCTTACAGGGAAAAAAAATATCTAGTACAGAACAAGATGGCACCTCTAATCCTGTGTCTGTCTTCAGACCCAACAATTTGTGCAAGAGATATATTATTGTCCATCCAAGTGGATAGATATTAAATACTTACCTAGTTCTTTTCTTTGACATTGTTTCTATCAGTTGCGGGTATAATGTTTGATTATCTCAAAGTTTAGTTTAAAACTAGCTTCGCCATCTTTGTTCAACATCTTGAAGTTATTTGATGGTTTTGTTTTTTTCAACAATCTTTTTTTCAAACCTCGAAGACTGCTTTATGAACATGAGCCCACACAACATTTCTGAGAATACAGAACAATATTCTCTACATATCATTTTTCTCTTTCAGAGAACTTTACTCTCTTCATATATGACAAGAGCTAACTATTTTTCCGGATTCTCATTATTGACCCCTTTCTTCATATAATGGGCTATTATCAACTTGATTTTAAAGGGTAAATTCTCCCAAGAGATGACCTTGTCTTTGAAGTGACACCTTTTAAAACATAAAGTAAGAGAACAGCTGATTTGAAACAATTAAGGAGTTAGGGTTTCTTCATAATGACAATGTCATCAATGACAGAGTTAACTGTTCTTTCTTTGCCTTCAATTAGGTAGTGAACTACTTCCGCCAGAGCCCCTGGGACTCTATTCCTATTAGCTGCTTGGGGTCAGGGAAAGTGGTACAGAGTTTCTTGCCGTGTAAATTCTTCGTATTTTATGGCTATCACCTGAAAGAAGGTCTAGTAATCAAAAAGAGTGAAGTTAAGCAGAAATTTGTGCCCACCTAGCTTTCCCCACTGGGGGCCCAGGGTCCAGGTTCCGGCAAGCTGCTCAATTTGCCATTTTCCGGGGAATTTTTGGCAGACTAGCCAATTTACCCAAGGCCCCGAATGGATGACAGTGTGTGAAATAAACAACAGGCATGTGGTAGCCTGTCGGCTGCCGCAATTAAGTCGTGTTAACTACGACAACTGCAGAAAGGGTGGTTCCTAATCATGAAATGGTAAAGGCTCATGGGACCGTGCAACGCCACCATTTTCTGTATGAGAAAACTAGATTCCGGGATTGAAGGGTTTGTTTAAGGTTACACAGGTTCTTTATCAGGACCTTATGGTGGTGTGATTTCTATGTACTCCACTTGCTCATCACGTTCAGCTGCATGAATGAACCTCTGCCGGGCCAGTTTTGTTATATCCCTCCCCTGCCTGGAAACCTTCAGCAGCCCCTATTGTTTCTAGTTCTAGTGTCAGGGCACTGAGGTGTGAGCAGCTGGCGGAAGCCCAGGGCTCTATCAGGGACCAGCCCCCTGCAATGAGAAGTAAATGGTCAGCTCTAGCAGCAGCTGGAGATGTCAGATAACAGCAAGACAGATAATCTGGATTCAATTCACAACTGCATCAGTAGAACAAGCTGTCTTGACTTTGAATAAGCCTCTCCAATAGTCTGGACCTTGATTTTCTCATCTGCCAAATGAGCAAGTCAGATCCAATGGCTGTCAATGATGCCCTCCAACTTGAAGAGTCCCTAGACCACTGCTTTCTTCAACCTTTCCAAGGTGAGACTTAGCATAGACATAATCCCTTTCTTCTGTGCATTTTATGGTCTTCTCATCCTTCCAGGCACAGTGAAAATGTTGTACTTTTCCAGTCTGAATCTTGTAATTTTCCACTGGTGAAGGGCAGCCAAACTAGAGAAATAACTGAAATCCAACATTACCCTCTATTCAATGAACTTATTGTGTACAACCTTCCTCCACTTTATTTTGAATGATCTTTGCTTTCTGACTTGGTTCCTCCCAGTCTGTTCTTCTCTTCTAGCACTCTGTTCCTTCCACAGATTGGTCCTTTACTGCTGCTGTCTTTCCATTTCTCTCCTCAGCCTTTCCCTTTCCCCCCGGCTTCTTCCTCTGTTTCTTCCCCTCTTCTTTGTTTGCCTATTCTAGTGACAAACATTACCTCTCTGTAGCCTCCATCAAAGACAAGGATTCTTTTGCATTCCGGAAAAGCAACGAGTCAAACAGAAGAGTTTCCTTTCAACTCTAAATCCTTCTAGATTAACGTGGAACAGAATAGGAATTCTTAAAAGGATAGAGAAGGTAATTTTCCCCAGAGCAGAGAAATAAGATTGCTAGCAGGAAATGACCCTGGCCTTTGCCCTCTAACTTAAGACAGTCCTTAACCAAACTGTTTTATTCATCCAGGGGGAATGACCAGTGTAACTTTGCAGCAAATATTCTACTGAAATACTTGGCAACCTCGCAGGAAATCTTCTTTGGTTCCTCGTGAGTCAGTGTGTAACAAAGGAAAGAAAGGACCAGTCTTACTCTATGTCAAGGAAAGTTAGCAAGCGAGGTCTAAAGCATGTCTGAACGCTGACCTCTGGGTAGATTATCCATCATGCGAAGGCTGTAGCTTCTGGGTCCCTGAGCCTCGCACACTGCCACACTTTGACCTTTAGAAAGCAGCTTTTCTCTGCAGTGAGAGACGAAAAAAATGGAGTGGAGGACTGAATACAAAGGGAGAAAAGAGAAAAAAAAATATACACAAAGAAAAAAAACAGTAGAGTGGGAGATAGTAGAAGATAGCACAAAGTGAAGAGCCTCCACAAGGGAGATTTTATTTGACTGGATTTCTGAAAGGTGTCCGCAGCACACGCGTGCTGAAAACCCAGGATTCACTGCACGGTAGTCAGTGCAATTCCCAAGGCTCTGCCTTCGTTCCATGCAATTTCTGTTCCTCAGGCCTCTCATCTGCAGCAGCCTTGGTTGTGGTGTGGGATATTTCATCCATTTGTGACCTTTCCCTCCTGACACCCTGCTTACAGGGAAGTGTTCATGCCAGTTAACCTTCTCTGTTTTCCCTGGGTGACCTTATGAATTTCCAACAGGAAAAATACAAAATCGCCAATTTGTTTTTTTTTTCATTACCCAGAGGATAAACACAAAGTGGGGAAGCCTTTTATCTTGCCGCACTGGCAAACCTCCTCATTACTCAGCATCGAACAAACATTTGCTAAGAGTTAATAAATCCAGCGCGTGCCTTTCTCTGTGCAGGGAATGTCCTGCCATCCAGGGCAATCTCTCATTAAGGAAAAAGAAATAGAACATACTCATATTTTATTCATAGGCTCAAAATCCCAGAGAAAAAAATGTCCAAAAATTTATAGACATGGAGAAACCTCAAACAAAAAGGCTTGTATTTTCTTATTTCAAATGCCACCTTCTGACTTCTGAGTCCCAGCTCTTTGAGAAAGTGCTGGTCCACATATACAAGAGTCCCGGCACCATCACCATCTCACTTGGCAGTCTGAGTGCTAACATTGAGCCCAAAGATGTTCTACCACATCCCCTGGTTAAAAAGGACTGAGGTTTATTACAGTATAAGCATGGATAAAGCAAATGGGTAATGCATTTTTTGTCATCAATCATAAATATCCTCACAGCACTATTTAGACTTCCTTTCCCAGCTTTCGTCTGCTGAGGTGTCTGGGAAGAAAGAAGAAGCTACATTAAAGGCATCAGCATAGCCACTCCAGCAAGTTTTAATTTACCAATGATTCCTATTGCTGCTAGCCTAGAAAAGCTTTGGTGATTTATTGGACCTGAGCAGAACTCTAATCCATTATAGTTTGTCTTAACTTAATCAAAGGTATCTTCCCCCTTCAGAGCACCTCACATACTAACTACACAGTCACCATGATAAATGTGCCCGCTTGACTTCTTTTTCTTATTACGGAGAAGGAAGCATTGCAAGCAACTTGATACATTCTGCTAATGCTGGGGCTGAGGTGTGGCTATGGCTGGAATTATGTTGTGCATTCCTGGCTATATGGGGAGCTGGAAGGTGGCTGCCCTGGGTTTTTGACTGAGTGATTTAATTGATGATTGAGAGTGTAGGAGAAGTCACAGGAATTTTTCAGTTGTTCAAAAGATCTAGAAAGCAAAGCAGTTCCCTCGTTTATTAAGAGCAACCTTTCATCCTCCCACCAATAACAATATGTATTTCTACTCCCTATCTCCGCTCCCCTCACACACACACACACACACACACACACACACACACACCCCACAGATAGCCATCATCTCTGCAGAAAGTGTGTGTGAGACTTAAGTCTAAACCCCCAAACACAATAATTAACATAATTAAGGATGTACCTGAACAAATAATAATGAGAGAAAATAGAGACATAAATTTTGGTGTAACTAATACATTATAATCAAAAGAAAACAGAACAATAAAATGACCAAGTATGTTTCTATAAGCAGAAATGTCTTATTTTTAAATGGCTTATGAGAACTGTTCGGGATTAGTTTCTAGACTTTATCCATGAACTTTCTTAATGAGTAATGGTTTGAAGTGATGATCATGAATTTAAAATGTTATTCTCTTGACCGACTTACTTAGGTTTCCTTCTTTGAAAATTCTGAGGTCCTACAAGGAAGTGGTGGTTTTATTCATTTGCAACCTGCTAAGTGTCTCCCAAAGGTCCATTTGACAAAGGTCTTCAGCCTATTGGGAGGTGGTAGGAGTTTTAAGAAGTAGAGCCTAGTGGAAAGAAGTTGGGGGTGTGCCCTTGAAGGGGATATTGAGATCCTAGCAATTACTTTTCTCTCTTTTTCCTGGCAAAGAGAACAATGAACAATGCTCCTTCACCCCATGGTCCCGCCATGATGTACTATGCCAAACAAACAATCATTGATGGAACCCTCTGAAACCATGAGCTAAAATAAATTTTTCTTTCTCATAAATTAATTATCTCAGGTATTTTGTCATGGCAATGGAAGCTGATTGACACACAAAAAAATTGGTACTTAACAAGGAAACTGTTGTTATGACTAGATCTGATGATGTGATTCAGAAGCATTTGGGATTTGTTTGTGCGAGGAATTTGAAAAAAGTTTGGAGAGCTTTAGGGGAGAGTCTGGTGAGGATTCTGAAAAGCAGAATGCTGATAGAAATGAGGGCATTATAAGTTATGCTTATAAAGTTTCAGATGAACAGAGGCTTATATTGGGAATTGGACTACAGGCCACCCGTATAACATTATGGCAATAAAATTGGCTTCCTTTGGTCCATACCCTGAGACTTTGTGGGAGGTTGAGCTTAAACATAATGGACTAGATTATCTGGCAGAGGAACTACCAAGGCAGCAAAGCAGTCATGGGAATTGTTGGCTGGTTTTAGCTAAATTCACAGGGCCAATTTGGAACAAAAAGCAAAGTGGAAAGATTTGAAAAACTCACAGCTTGTTGAGATGAGGAGACTGCATAAGTACATTGTCCTGTCTATTGTCTTAAAACACAACTCGACACCAATTAACCATTCATGGAACAAATCGCAATTTTGAAAAAGGATAAAAGATTAGAAAGATAACTTGGGACAAACTGAGAGAAGAAGATTTCCTTAAGTTTAAAAATATTGGAGTTTACAATGTAGGCAATAGGGTACCATAGACTGGTAAACAGGGAGGTAATCTGGTAAAATTAATGCTTTTGAAATCAGTGAGTACCAGAAATTTAAGAAATTTTGGCATTTTTTTCTAACACAAGTATTTTTATTAAAAGAAGAGAAACAATTTGTAGATATGTTTCTCAAAAACATACAGCTGAGGAGAAAGTATCATATAGAAACTAGAAGAGAAATAAAATTGAAAGAGACAAGAAGATTTAGACGTGTAATGATGATATCTTGTCTAAGCTGGTAATATCTGGTATAACAAGGACAGAAAAAAGGAATATTCCATAGCAGCGGCCCCCAACTTTTTATTGCACCAGAGACAAGTTTCACAAAGACAATTTTTCCATGGACCAGGAATGGGGGATGGTTTGAGAGTCTTTCCCTATTTTCAAAGAAACTCTTCAGTGATGTCTGTTTTTCACTCATTTTAGCTAGGGTTAGCATGTGGGCTTACCAAAACTGTGACAAGACAAGCACACATTGCAAGAAAGTGGTGTGGACTGAAGTGGTAAATAAAATAACAAAAACAAAGCTTTTGTAAATAAGGAGGGAGGAGGGGGTGAGGGAAGGGGAGGGGATGGGAAAAAAAGAAGCAACAAGATATATCATGTACAGGTCCAAATCCCCTATGATGAATGTTATCACTATGTATATCTAAAATATACCATTAAAATAAAATAAATTATTAAAATAATAAATAACAAAACAAAACAAAACAGGTGGACCATATGTAGACTAAAATAAATGTCAGGTTCCAATTTAAAGCCTTCCACCAGCTGCACCCATACAGTCGAAGTACATCAACTCACTTGTTACTCTAAAGCCTGCCACCAGAAGCAACTCAATTGTCACTTGGTACTCACCGATACTGTTTCTATGAGTCTGCAAGCAATTGATTTATTATGGTCTCTGTGCAGGAAATGTTCATATATATTTGCAGTCACTCAGCAGAGCCAGCATCCATCCTCAGCCCTACCTTAGATCATCAGACACTAGATTTTCAAGAAGCACGCAAGAAGCTTGCAGGAAACATGCAACCTAGACTCCTCACACGCACAGTTCAGAGCAGGGTTCAAGCTCCAGTGAGAATCTAACGCCACCACTTATCCGACAAGAGGCAGAGCCCAAGTGTAATGCGAGTGATGGGGAGGAGCTGTCAATGCAGAAGAAGCCTAGTTTGGTGGCACACAACTCACCTCCTGCTGGGTGGCTCAGTTCCTAACAGGACATGGGTCGACATCCATCTGTGACCTAGATGTTGGGGACTCCTGAGCTGCAGGGCTCCTGAATGTATATAGATTTATGTGATAGTGCATAACAGAAGATGATTCCAAATTGAAAGTTCAGACAGTAGTGGGCCCACTAACTTCATGTTATACATGAAAATGCTAAAAAAAATTAAGATTTTTCAAATATATAATAATGATAGAAGGAAAGGAGCTTCGTGACATATAACAGGCGTTCGATACATGTGTACATCATCATCATCATCATCATCATCACTGTTGTTTTACTACATGGGAGGGAATTGTTTTTTGGAAAGAGCTTAGATTTTGAAGTAAAAGAAAATGTATAGGCTATTTGGCATACTACAACTTTTTATATCTTAGGTTTCTTACCTTGATACTTCAACAGAAAGTTTTAAGAATCAAATATGACAAGGAGTCATGGTTAGGATCAAAAATGTTCAGAGATGGAACTTCTGGAAGATGACTGGATATGGGAGTAATAATCATCAATGAACTGATCTACTGATGGGTTCAAAGCTGAACGTGCTATGAGGTCTGGTTGGAGGAAGTAAAGCACTGGTGGTGTAACCTGGAAAGTTATATTATTGCCTCTGGCTCTCTCTCTGTGTGTCTGTTTCTCTGTGTCTGTCTCTCTCTGTGTGTCTGTCTCTCTGTCTCTGTCTCTGTCTCTCTCTCTCTGGTCCTTTTCCTTTCACTTTGCTTCCTGGTTGCCAGGAGTTGAACAACTTCCCTCCATCATGATTTTCCACCATGACGCTTCTGCCTTGGAGCCAGCCAGCCATATAGACTGTAACCTCTGCAACTTTGAGCCAAAAGAACTCTTTTCTTCCTTTAAGCCGTATATATATCAGGTATTTTGTCCCAGCAACAAAACGCTGACTAATACACAAGATGATGTGATAAAGTTTGTAAATCACAAAGCATTATCATTAAAGTGAGAGACAGTATTTTTCCTGCCCATAGTGTTGCCAGCAGATAATACTTGTAAAGTTCATGACAGTCAGCTGGCTGATATTTGATTATTGTTAATTGTCATTATTGCTACTTTGATATGAAAGAGCATGGATGCATTGTCTGGCTGTGCTTATCTTCTTATAGCTTTGTCACACCTGTGGCTTGCAAAAGCAAAATTCTGCCTGAATTCTAAGACCAGAGCTCTAAAAGCTTTCCTAAAGTAAAGGATAATTTGATCAAAGCAGAAGAAAATGAAAACAAATATTTCTTAGCCTATCAGACAGATACAAAGCGATAAAAAGGATAGCATTACTGTTTACTCTACTTTTGTAGTTGGAGGTGAAAAAGTTACATGCAGAGTGGCAACTTTTATTTTCTATTCAAAGGTCTTGTACCAAGCATATCTTATTTCTCTTAAAAGATTCATTTTTAGAAGGTGTGGCTCTTAGTCAGCTACTTCCTTTTTTCCAGTATTGGTGTTGAATGCAGGGCCTGAGCACTATGCTACATCCCCAGGTCTCTTTTGCTTCTGTCTATTCTATGACCAACGTAATACTTACACTGACTTTTCTCAATCTCTGGAAGTTATGAAATATAAACTTTAAATATGATGTATTGAAATGAATCACTGTGGAAAGTGGGGTGGCTGGGTAGAGATTTCAGGAGTTTGCTGCAGCCTAAATGCAAAGAAACCATTCATTTCTAAGCCTTATATTGACCTGGAAACTGTATGCAAATAGCAGGTGTTGCCCAGAGAGCCGCGTTTCCTCAGAATTAATGAGATGCCATTATTGTGGCAATTTTTCTAAGTCTCTAGATTGTCTGTAATTAAGAAGTTTGACTGTACTTAAAATGATATAAAGTGTCATTAGTCTTGTGCTAAATCATTTCAGATAACTGATTTATTTGCCAGTGAAATTATCCAGGTAATTTTCTCAACCTGACTAATGTCAGGTTTCACACATGAGCACTCCTACTGCATAAAGCTTTGCGTTTCCTTTACAGAAAAATTTTAAAACATTGGTTTGAAGCTCCACGATACTATAATAGGAAGCTTTGCTGTTCATTTTCTTCACTCTCAACCAATTTCTTCTTTGAGGAAGTTGAGTAGGACCAGTAGTTGCCATTAAACTTGCAAAGTTCCAACCCCACACACATGTGTAGTCGGTGGAATCCTTCCTTCAAGTACAATCAGAATTGAACACCCAAGACAGCTCTGGCTGAAGGAGGAAATCAGAAGACCCTTCCCGACTTTCTGCCTACCCATCTCCAAACTTTAAACGTCTTTGGACTAAATCAGCTTTAGACCTTTCTAATTTCATTATTTTATTTCTAAGTAAGCTTTCCATTTCATGTGTATGACTCACTATCTTATATTTGTTCCCTATACCTTTACCATAAAATTGTTGAATGTAACATGCTTTCAATTAATAAGGAAGGGAGATGTAGTATGTGATTTTCTTTTAGGTATATTTTCCAGTCTATTGTCTTAAAACACAATGTCCATGAATAAAATATTTAGAATTAGCATAATGTTATGCAGTTTCCAGTGTGCTAAGGACAGAGCAGGTCAGATGTCAACACAAAATAATTATTTGTTTTTCTTAACAAACTCTTCAACGCATTGCTCTGTTGAGTTTAATTTTCCAACTGTAGCTGTTATAATTAGGTCAATAGTTTAGGTTTACATGATAACCTGGTAACCAGTCTGTCATTGTGCATAGATTTGTTCCAGCTTCTGCTATCGTGGTGATAGATTATAGGGCTATAATTCAGTCAGACCAGAAACTTACACAAGATGCATGAAAGGGACTAATAGAACTTATTTGAATCCAGAACTCTGAAATTTGTGTCATCATAGCTAAACTGTCCTTGACATCAAGAAGACATTAAATTTCTTTATAAGGATTTTCTACATTTTACTGATTTTAGTCATGTCCATTCCTCTGACCCTTTTCTGTTTTGATCTGAGACCAAAATTAGCTGCCTAAAACATTTTCTATGGTACTTTTATGTTTGTGAAGCTGTTCTCTTCATTGTTTGTGTGAAAATGTTATTTAAAGTTGTTATCTTGGTTTAGGTGTGGAATTCCAGGTGGGAAGTTATTTTGTTTCAGCCCTGTAATGATGCACCCGTTGTCTTTTGGCTTCCATCATTTCTATCTAGAAATCAGCTGTATTCTTCCTGTTACTCCTTTGAATTTAATGCATTTTTCTGTGCTTTGGCTGTTGTAAGACTTTTTTCCCCTTTCTTTCACTTTCAGTAGCCTTTCTCTAATATGTTCAAGTGTAGTTTTCTTGCATTTATCTTGCCTGAAATATCTGGGTTTTTAAAATCTGATTTGAAGTGTTTCATGACTTGTAGACTTTCTTTGTCTTAAATGATTATTTCTATTCCATTCCTTCCTCTCCTTCTAGAACTTAATTTATATGCATTATACTTCTTTTTACTATGTTTCATATACTTTACAGATGCCTTTCTATATTTTTAAATTTTTTCCTGTTTCAATTAAATATTTTCTAGTGGTAGATCTTTTCCTCACTAATCCCTTCATCATTTGCTTCCCGTCTATGATCAAATCTGTCTACTGAGTTTCCAAAGTTTCTGTCCTAGAATTTTCTCTTATTATAAATTTTTAGTATCACCTTTCTACTGAAACTCTCCACCTTTTCATTAAGTTTTTAAAATATATTAATTTGAATAAGTTTTCCATCATACCATTTTCTCTGTGGTTCTCCTTTTCAGTATTTTTTCTCTTACATTTTCATCATTTTGTCTTGCATTCCGGCATGCCTGGTAACAAAATTTATACAGATAATTTGAGGCTCTGAATATTTTATTTTCCTAGATCTATGCTGTCCAGTATAAAATCAACTAAGCATATATGATCTATCTTTTAGCTCATTAATACTCTCACCAATTGGTTCTTTTGTACGATCAGATCCATCTATTGAGTCTCTAAACCTTCTGTTCTAGAATTTTCTCTCATTCTTATTATTTTAGTATCAGCTTTCTGCTGAACCTCTCCACCTTTTCATTAAGCTTTTAAAATACATTAATTGGAATAAGATTTCCACGTTACCATTTTCTCTGTGGTTCTCTTAGTATTTTTTCTCTTATCTTTCCATAATTTTTCCTGTATTCTCACATGCCTGGTAACATTACTGAAAGTACTCATGATGTCAGAAAATTTATACAGATAATTCGAAGCTCTGAATATTTTCTTTTTGTCATTGTACAGTGTCTAGAATAAAATCAACTAAGCATATATGGCTATTTAAACTTAAATTAATTTAAGTTTAATAATTTGAAATTATTTCCTCAGTTATGTTAGTCATATTACAAGTGTGCATTAGCCACATGTGGCGCTTCATTACGTAGCATGGATATAGAATTTTGCCTTCACCACAGAAAGTTCTTTTGAACAGCTGGAATCCAGAACATTTCTCTTTGCTTCTGGAAGATAGTTGCTCCAGTGTGTGGTTGAGGTAGATAGAAGCTGGACGTTTCTCTTCAGGAAGGTTTTGCTCTAATCCTGGTTGGTTTTTCTCTTCAGGTGAAGTCCTTCAGGGTTCCCAGGTGAAGAATTGGTTATTTCCTACCATTTCCTCTCTATAATTTTTTTGTCTTTGCAGCTTTGTTGGACTGTCCGTGGCTTGGAAGACTTTTGCTTGCTTGCCCAAAACTTACGGTGTGGCCTCCCAGTCTACTCTAGGTATCACTTATCAGTAAGCAAATTCCTAAACAGAATGACTAAGAGCGACAATTGTTGAGTCTCCCTCAACATGCTTCCTTTCTTCCTGGATCTTGGCTAATTAGAACTGTCAGTCTTCGTATCACTCTCATCTCTCAAATAGAATTTTTTTCAGTCTGATTTTTGCCTAATAGCCAGCAGGAGATTGCTCTTTTCTTTCTATAATTCCTTGTATCAGCTTTTCATCTTTCTGCAGAAGTGTGGAAATACTGAAATATTCTTATCCAGGTCATTAACGACCTCTCTGTTATCAAGTTCAGTAGCCAGTACTCAATTCTCATCTCAGGGACTCAGAGTAATATTCGAAATCCTTCTGTAAATATCCAATTTCCTACTTGAATGTTCCAGTTAAAATTTTAACAGGCATCTAAAATTTAATGCATCTGGTTATAAATTCTTGATCCCACCATTCTGCTTCTCTCTTAAACTTCTCTCACTTCTATAAATGACAACCGTACAGAATTTCAAGTACACTGGGGACAAACTCTATAATCATCTCCAACTCTTCTCCAGTGGCATCCATCTCACTCAAGAAACCATCCAACCTTCACACAATAGACTCCAGATCATGGGTACTTCATTTCCTCCCGTCCTTCTCCTTTCTCACTCTACTCCTGCCATGCTGGTCTTCTTGTTTTTTAAACATTAAAAGCAGCTTCTTTTATCAGTGTTTTGCACTAGTTATTTCTTCTGCTTGGATATATTCTGCTCAGCTCTCTATGAACTCTTTTCTGAAATGTCACTCCTCACAAAAGCTTTACCTGAGAATGCCATGCATATTAGCATATCCCTGATTACTGTCTATCCATTGTCCTGGTTTGGTTTTTCTTTTCTGTGCTTACCAGCTTTGTACTTATTCTTCTTCATGTGTGTATGTATATGTATATGTTTTCTTTCTTGTTCATTGGAATGTAAACTCTATCAGAGAAGAGACATAATCTTCATTACTGCTATAGTCTCAGTGCCAGCCACATGATATATAAATAAAAGTACATCCTCCTTGTGCACGTTGAGAGCACAGAAGAAAGAAGTTAAGCAATTTAACGCCAAACACACACTTACTAAACTGAATCTGATAGCCTGACTCTGGAATCCGTGTTTAGTTCTTCATTGTACTCTCTCTTAATGGAGGAAACTAATTAAAAGTTTCGGCTATATGGATCCACAAAACCTCTCTTGCCTACAAGAATTGGGCCAAAAAAGAAAAAAAGGATCATCTGGCATGCCCCAAACACTCCTGCAAGATTGAAGCCCCTTTCTTATCATTAGTGCTTTTAATGTCAAGGTAAAATATGAAAAATATACAAGAGAAGATATACAAGAGAAGAGGAGGAGGAAATTGAAAAGGTGGGAAGGATGGAAGGACAGATTGGGGGAGGGAGGAAGAGAAAATGGGGAAGGAGGAAGAGAGAGAAAAAGGCAACCTCAGGCAGGTTGCCTTTACTTTTTTCATATTATACCAAAAGTTTACCAGAACATAACCCTATAATCATATAAATATCCTTTACATTGATTCTGATTCAGTCTAAGGAGACAAAGAGGTAGTAAAAGAAGTCATGAACTCTCTTTGGAAGACAACACAGCTACTCTCCCTTAATAGTTCATTTAGTAGGATGGATGGAAGAAAGGCAAAGGAAGGTGGAGCCCTGGTTAGAGAATGAAGGAACTAGGTGGTGAGAAGAGCTTTTCCTGAAAGACTCAGATAGTAAGCAGATGAAGGATTAATCCAGAGACGTTCACAGAACCTGTGTGCCGACATTTAAACTGCTATAGCTGAGAGTGAAGCCCAGAGACTTAGGAATGAAAGAGTTCAATAATAGAGACTAGCAGACTACTCAGTTTGAGTTTTTAAGACTAGAATTGAAATAATTATATAGAAACGACGCAAAGTCTAGTTTGAAAGGAAGGAAAGCTTCTGATCCATGTGTCGTTATTTCTAAATGTTTGGTTTGAAAAAGATCCAAGGAGTTTACTTTCCGGGGATACATATTTGTGTATGGAAGGTTGTCTACTTACACGGTGCCTTATTTGCGTGCAACTTACCATGCAAAAGGAATGCAGTATGTATCATTAATTTTATATTAACTGATTGTGAGATGATAATATTTGGATATATTAGATTCACCAAAACATTAAAATTACTTTTACCCATATCTTTTCCTTTTTTATAACAGGTCTTATGTAAGTTTAGATAACTATATAGAAATTAAGACAGTATTTAGAATGGCAGGATTTGGGGATGGATTTTCACTTATTTTTTTCAAAACTTTATCATTTTAATGGTTCGTAATCAAAAGCATAGAGATAAATTAAATTTTAAAAGTTGCAGATCCCTCTCTCAAAAGAAGTCTTTCTCTAGGAAGCCTTCTTTAGAAATCTAAACCAATAGTAATTTCTCCTTAAGATGATTTTTTACTGTGGTTTTGAAGCATCCTGCATATAGAACCACTGAGAATATACTTTCAGTATTACCAGATGCCTGGGCTAAGTGAATCAAGATTTCTAGGGGTGAGGTCCGGTATCAGTATTTTATAATAGCCACACTGAGAAACAGCAATGGACTATACTTGTGGCACTTAGCAAATACTTCCTTTTAGTATGATAATTAGCCTTTTTTTAAAAAATGATTTCATTTACTTCATTTGAGAAGCATTTTAATCCTCCACAGTATAAGGTTTTATACATCATAGATCTTCAATAAGTATTAAATACATGCTGAAAAGTTGGAAAATATTTCCATAAATGAAATAACTGTAGTTGAATTTGGAGAGTTATAGGTAGCAATCACTGAGTTGGATTCATTTATTTGTGCCTCGATCCTTTGATAGGATTCTATTATGATCTCTATTTTGACAAAAATGATAAAATGGTTGCTTTATATATGAAAGGAAGTACATCTGACATCCCACTAATTAGTGTCAAGGTCAGGACACAGAATGAATTCATTACAAGGCATCAATGGTTAATCTCTATTAGCAGAAAAATAGGCGACACTATTGCTTTGTATATTGGGTACTACTAAAATACAGCCCAATCTGTAAAACAAAACAGAGGAAAACATGCCCCTTCACAAGTGTAGGTCCGTGGTGGCAGTGAATAAAGAAGAAAGGTTGACCTGGATTGAATTTAAAAATGTACTTGAATGTATTTCAGAAAGTTTATACTCTGAGGTTTCCTCACATAAGAGAGAAAATCTCTGAGGAGTAAGTCAACTAAATCATATACTGGGCTGAATTCAATTTATCAAACATTTGTTGAGGGTCTCCTACATGCCAGGCACCATGCAAGGTCTTGAGCATGCACTGAATTGGTGTCTGACACGGAGTAGACCCTGAGAATGTTGAGTATATGTGAGATGTACATGAATATCTGAGTAATGATTTATAATACATAATTCTTGCTTCAGAAGTACTCAAAGTCTGATAGGGAAACAATTAAGTAATGAGGCAATTACAGCACAGTCTGATCTATTATAAAACAGCTAAGTCCAGAGGGGAAGGTGGACCTAAGAACATAAAGGGCCACCTACTGGAAACCCCTGATGCAGGAAAAAGGCCACGCTCTCTAATCTCTTACATAGTTGACAGTGCAGAAGGCTTCCAGCTAGGAAATGCTATGGAACCCTTGTACTTGGAGGATCCAGGATCCAGGAGTGTGCTCGGCCATTTTTAATTAGCGCTGCCCATAGGAAGCATGTGTTATCATCTCAAGCAATGTAATACTATCCACGCAACAGCCCAAGGAGATTTCAGTGTTGGCCTCTCTCCACCTCCTCCTTCCCCACCTACATTCAATCAGCTCCAAACTCTTGCCTAGTATTTCTCCTTCATAGCTTTCTAATCTGTCCCCATGTAGTCACCATCTCTGCTGCTACCACTGTAGTTCAGGTTCTGATAAATTCTCTCCTGGATTACTATGTCCGCCTCCTAATGGGTCTCCTGCCCTGTCTTATCTTTTCCTTCCACCATGTAGATGGAGAGAACTTCCCGAGGAGAAAAGCTGACCACAGCCCTCCTGGTCTCTGAATCTTGAGTATCTCTCAGGTCATGCAAGATAAAATAGAAGCCCTCGTCTGACACACCCGCTAGAGGCCACGAGCCTCTTCTTGCATAGCTTGTGCTCCTGGCGCACCGAGTTGATTACATATATTCAGTCTTGTCATGGTGGGTGATGTTTCCAAGCTGAACATGCTGCTGCTTCATGCTAAAAGTTCTCCTTTCCCCCTTCCCCCTCCTTTGCTGGGTATTCTACTTACTCTTCCAATCTCAGCTGAGATGTGACTTCTCTGACAAGCCTTCCCCTGATTTCCAAGTCTGAATTAGATCTTCTAATAAGCCGTTATCATCCTATGTTACAATTATGTCCATTCCTGAGGCTGAACATGTTGTGTTGAAAGGAAATCACTGTCTTTTTTCTAATGCATAATACAGCCCCTATCACATAGTAGGAAATTGGTGTTCGCCCGTAGCCTTTGTAGTCAGTCCGTCCTATAACAAACACTCTCTCCCCTCCAATAGGCAGGAGAATCTGATTAGACGAGCTATCCTAAGGAAGGTTATGTAAGTTAGAGATTGGACGAAGGTCGAGAGTGGAGATCTGTGGGTGTCCCAGTAATTGAAGGCCAATTATGCTCTATTTATACAGTCAGTGTCAATTGAATAGAGTGGGGAACATGAGCTTGGAATCTGAAAGCTTTCCCCTGGCCAGTGCAGTCGGTGTAAGCACTGTCCTAACCATCATTTAACTGGCCGCCTGGAAACACCCAGCCTCCCAAAGGGTACTTTGGCAGCCAAAACAGAAGAGATTTCCACCACCAATGAGTTGTTGTTTTTTTTTTTCCCACAATAACAATTTTCTTTTCTTTTACTTTTTTTTTTAATTTTTTATTTTTACCAAGAACATGTATTGGTACATTGTATACATAATGATCATAATCAACATGGTTATTTTGTACCTGTACATGATACATCTTGGTTTTCCCCCCTCTTCCTCCCTGCCCCTCCCCTCTCTTCCATTCACTCACCCCTCCCTATTTGCAACAAGTGTAGTTACACTTTTCCATTTTTTCCCCTTTCATCTTACTTTTCTTTTAACCTTCTTCTTTATCCCCCTTTTCCCTATCTAGTTCTCCTCTCTTTTGAATACTATCTCTCTTTTTTTAAATATTGTATTCCAGTGTCAAAAATATAAAAGTATGTAATGATAGGAATGAATGTGATATGAAGTTCATATATTATGCATTACATTTGAATTAGAATAATACGGAAGTTAATGTGAATGTTTTGTGTAGGAACTGCTACTATTATCAGTAAAAATAAAACACTGAAATAAAATTACGGAAAAGGAAATATCACACCTTTGTTCCTAAAGAATTTGCACTGAGCTCAAAAAGAGCAATTAATTAGAAATAAATGGAGTCTTTGTTATTCAGCGATTTCTATGATCTGCCAAAATGTCAAATAATCCATTTAATCAATCAGAAAATTAAAGAATGTGACAAATCTCAAGGTAGTTTGAGATTATGGTTGTGCAAATCACTTCAACTATAGTAGGAAGCTAGGTCAAAATAGCAGGCACTTCAACTAGAAGCTATGTCACAATAGCAGTTACTTAATGACTCATTTTTCTACCACTTTGTTGATGCAAGAATACAATTTAGGTTTCAAATTAATTGCAGCTGCATTTGTATTTGAATCCTGTATACTTTACTTGAGAATGTTTACACACAATTTTTTTCAACTTCCACTTAAATGAGTCTCTCTTTTGTGTGAGGGTGATATCTATTAAAAAGGAATTCATGCTGTGTTTTAGCTAAAAGTCCAATTATAATCCTCAAATCTATTTCTTGGAATGGTTTAAGCTTCGGAGATTATTTGAGCTTTTTTGAAAAGAAACATAAAACATTCTTACAACTTACTCTGGCGTAGAGGAATCATTCATTCAATCGTTCAACAAATGTTGAATTCCTTCTATGTACCAAGCTGTCTGGTAAGTGCTGGAGAAAATTTGGGATAAATCTAGAAACAGTCACTTTCATGGTACATAAGTTATAACTAGGAAAAAGACCATCAATTACTCACACAAACGAGTAATTATTAGACACTGAGTCAAATGCCTAGAAACAAATGTAGCAGATGAAACTTATCCAGACCGGAAAGCTAGGGCATGTGGGAGGACAGTCTGAAGTTGGAGTAGACACTGACAAGAGAGAGGGAGCTAAAGTGTTGGACGTGGTGAGCCTTCCTGATGGAGGCAGCCGTGTACGTAGAGGTGGACGTGCACAAACACCTTTTAGGAACTGAAGGGCACTGACATAAATGCCCGAAGCGGTGGAGCTAAGGATGTAGAAGGAAAGAGGATCCAGATCATGTAGTATCTTGTGGGATATGGTGGTGACTTGGGCCTTTAACAGCATTAGAAGATCATTAAAGACTTTTAAGAAGAGGAGGATGTTGACATGTTGGAATTGAATTTAAAGGGCAAGGTCTGGCTGCATTTTTGAGGCTGGAGGTGCAGGGAAGATGGGTCTGTAGGCTAAGTAGTTCTGCCATAGTGACCTTGGGTAATGGCAGTGGAAAGAGAAATAGATAGATTTAACAGGCACATAAGAGACAAAAATCACTATAACTTGGTATTAAATTAGAAGTGGATCAAGAAGTATATCAAACATTATATTCCTGGACTTCTGCTTCGTATAACTTGCTAAGCTAGGAAACAAAACCAAAGGCTTAGACATATAATTTGTTTTGAATGTCTTGCAAGGAAATAATTTTTAAACATTCTAGTAGCGATGTCTAGAAGGCAGCTATATATATGCATTTCAAATTCAGGTTAGAGGCCGAGGAAGAAGTTATCGAAGCTATGGGACTACAGGAGATTTTGTGGGGAGAACAGAGGAAAAGATGTGGGCCCAGGAAAAGACTCAGGAGCTGGAGTAACTTCAGATTAAACATCTGAATAAAGACAGAAAAGTCTGTAATATAAATAGATCTGTAGACAGGCAGATAAAGGAAAAAAAGGCTAGAATAACATAAAAGAGAATATATATATTAATAAGTGTGCAACAGGATAGATTGCTATGGAGAAATCAGTAAAATGAGAATTTAAAGAGTTCTTTGGGTTTAGCTACATAAAGGTTATTGGTGACCTTATCAAGAGCTATTTACAGGTATGAGTCATGGGCCATAAGGAACTGAGAGCAAGAAGGAGGTAAGAAAATAGGAATGATGGTTATGATCATATTAATACTAGCTTACACTTGGATAGCATGTACTGTGTTCTAGGCACTATTTTAAGTCAGATCTCATTTAATCCTTACAGCAATTCTGTAAGAAACACCTTGTGGCTTCACTTTGCTGAGTATAGAGGATAAATGACTTTGTTCAAAAATCACACACAAAGACAATGCTCTGAAGAAGCTTTGTATGTGAAGAAGAGGAGAGATTTACTTAGGAAAGTAGCTAGAGATTTAGGAGCATGGCTAGATAGCTTTGGAGTTGACTTAACATTTTAGGGAAACCTTTGCCTTACACATTAGAGATAGGGAATATATTTTTCTCTCCTGAAGGAAGTGGAGCTATGGCTCTCATCTTATGCCAATTAGGAGAAGAGGATTACGTCTCCATCAACCTTAAATTGACACCAAGTCCTGCTTGGTTAACCAAGGAGCAATGGAATGGAAAACTCCTTGTGAGAAGTTACCATCTTCATCTGTAGAAATCCTTTTGGTTTTGTTTTTCTATCTGTGTGTCAGTAGAAGGAGCTACCTTGAATCCTGCTAGTGTAAAAGGGGCAGAAATTGGAGACTGGGAGAATATCGGCTGGGTAATATTGAGGAAGTTGTGGCCTTCTGCTTTTCAAACAAGAGTCAAATTCTGTTATAGTTCATCAAAGCATTTCTGCTTGTGAATGTCCTGAGCTGTTTGCTGAAGCAACCTGAAATGGGAAGGATAGAAATCATCCCTGGATTATAGGTGAGTCATTTGGGCATTTTGGAAGTAAGTGACCTTCTCTTGGCCACACATATAGTCAGGGGCAGAGATGGGCCCCCTTGCTGTAACTCTACGATCCTGTTCAACAATCACAGTTGTACACTGTGCACTGTGTACACTAGCAAAGGTTTCCATTGGTTGTAAAGAGTTGGGCGAATTGCCTTGAAATACGTACTTCTTTTCCATGTGTTTGTGATGTCACAGCTTGTCATCATAGCATTAGGACACAGGCCCTCCTCAACAGCATTGTCTGTGAAGGAGGAAGGAAAAGCCTGCAAATCCTCCCAAAAACCCAGTAAGCCCGGACAATTTGGTGCCCTGATGGGGAGGCTAGAACCCTGCTGCTCAGGTACTCAGAGAACAATTTGTTGTAATAGGGCTCGTCCTGCCTTTTCTAACATCATTCTCACCCTTAGCAAGAATTATGGCAAAAGGTGGACAAGGGACAGAAAGAAGCAGGGCGACTGAGAGGGGTTCACGACTTCCCCTTTCTGGGCTGCCTAAGCATTGGCAGGCACAAGGAGAGATTCAACATGTGGGCAGGTGGGCGAGGGGCATGAGTCTCTGATCTCAAGCCTCTAAGAAGGAAAAAGGATCTTAGTGTCTTACCATAAGCAAAACAAACAGGTATAATCAGAGCTGAGAGATAATACCTTAATAACTGATATACATAATATGAGTCATGCCTTCAGTTTGGGGATCGACATCAGGGATATGACAAAAATACTGGCAGAAGGAGCTGGAAATCACACATAATCTCTTGGAGCCTCGCTTTTCAAATATTTAAACAAACAAAAACAAGGAGACTGATCTTCTAGCAATGTTATTGAGAGGATTAATCAAAATAAGGTATGTAAAAGATGTGGCTTCTATTATGGTTTAGATCTAGAATGTCTCCCAAAAGTCTCATGAGTTCAGAGGTGGGACTCTGGAAAGTGATTGGATCATGGGGGCTATACTCATCAGTGGATTGCATCGTTGATGATGTGGGGCCTGGTTAGCAGAGATGTGTCACTGGGTCCATTCCATGTCCTTTCCCAGGTTCTCTCTTGTCTCTCTGACTCTTGGATAAAATGAAGTGAACAACCTTTCTCCATCATGCCTTTCCACCATGATAGTTCTGCCTTGGCACCAGCCAACTATGAACTGAATCCTCCTGAACTGTAAGCCAACTGGTGGCTATCAGGCACTGTGTAGTGCAAAAGCTGACTAATACAGCTTCTAACAGGCTATTGGTAAAATTTTTTCTTGGTTCTCATGCCTTTTGAAGGGGAAGACTGTGGAAATGAAGCGGGTGGTGATGAGGCCATAAATAACTTAAGAGAAAGTTACTTTCTAGACTTGAGAAGCTATAAACACTGAAAGATATTGGGGGCTCAAGTAGCTTTAAAATTTTGGACTTGATAGAACCAAAGAGATGTGTATATAAGGATGAACCATAACTCAAAAAAACATATGTAATGTGAAAAAAGTGTTTCAAAATCATACACAATGTCTGTGTAAATCTTTGTTTCTTTCAGGTAAGCCTCAGGTCTTTCTGCCCTTGAACTTAAAATAATTCAGGGACCCTGAAAGAAATGGGTCCACCTGCACATATACATCTGTACATATGATTACAGTGAGCAACTGTTGAATCACTCATTGGAGTTTCTTTTAGTCTCCTGTCAATTTCATTCATTTGTTTTACCTGGGCTTTTATATTTTCTTTAAAGATATTAATGCTTATCAAAAAAATCATACTGTATTCTCCTTAGTTTGGAATTTCAGAACCACTACATTTATAGTGGGCAGCCAGGTAAAGACATAGATTCTCCTGATAATGTTTTTTTTTTTTAATTGGAAATCAGTGCCCTGTTTAAGCTATCACCTGATTCAGCCCTCAAAGTCTGTCTGCAAACACAAAGAGCTCCATTAATTGTTCTTGTTTGCCAAGGATGTTAACCACCATTTGACCTTCAGTTATGTCATTCTTATAACAATTCAATTCATAGTAAGGTAAGAACATCTTATGTAAAAAGAAATCTTAAGAAGGCATGTGAACAAAAAGAAAAAATAGGACCAGTTTTAAAGATCTCAAAGGGAGAGCAAAATATATTTCTGAGTGTCTTATTGATGTGTGTTTCTTTACAGAAAAAGGTGAGATTATATGTGTTCATCAGTTAAGATAGATACTGATATGACTTCAAAGTTGTATGTGAATATACATTCTGATTTGATAGTCATTCCCAGGCTGAAATGTAGCTCAGTGCTAGGGCACTTGCCTTGCATGGCATGAGGCTCAGGGTTCAATCCCCAGTGTGGTAAAAATAAAAAACAAAACAAAAAGGAGAAATAGTCCTACAAACTCTTCAAATGGCAATTTGGTGTTGGCTCCAGAGAAGCACAAAAAACCCTTTCTTCAGTAAGAAAATGATCTAATTGTTTTATTTGTATCAAAGAAATGCAGCAAACAAATTTCTTGGTTGCCTTACAGTTTTGTGAAACTCAGGGGATACATGTGAAGGAGGCTGATTGTGCAAGAGAGTCTAAGACAAACAAAGGATCATAGAACAAGTTAACACAGTCAACAGAACAGGTAGTACAAGTTGAAAATTATGTCCTGTACATCATAAATATATCTAATCTCTCAACATCATGTGATTATTCCATGGATACTTTCACATTCACTTTAAAAAGGAACAGCTACACAGTGGTAGTTAAGGGGTAGCATAGGGCACTCTGATTCTTGTTAGCTGACTTGTAGTTTCCACATATTTTGGGTGCTGATTTAAAGGAGTCAAAAGTCTTGCTCTTACGAGCAACCAGTAGGATGGTTATAGTCTACATTTCCTCATATGTAGACCAGACACATTAGGAAAAAAACCATACCTTCCTTCCATGTTTTAAATAATTTCTTTCACCCAGAAGTCCAGGTTCAAAATCAAAAGCAAATAGAAACAGCACAAATTGCCAACTCTCCCAGATGGATGAAGCAAAAGAATAAAGACAGCAAGAAAACCTTGTTAACTTTTTAGAAATCAGCATAACACCGATTTTTAAAAAGTCACACAAAGAATATTCTGGCCTTTACCTTCTGTTAGGAGTGTGGACTGGTATAACATGCCTGGCAAACAGTTTGGTTATATGTACATGAAGTGCCATAACTTCTGACTCAGTTATTCTACTACTTAGAATTTATTATAAAGAAGGATAGGGATAACAATTGATGGTCAAAAGATGAATTGAAGCACCATTTGTAAAAATGAGAAAATAGAAAAAGCAAAGCTACGTGACTTCAAGAAATAATGGTGACATAATGGTTCAAACATATGGTGAGAAATAAATGAGTGAGTCCTTGTTGTTATGATATACAATGTCACTGTCTTGACACATGAATGCCAGTAAGTGTCAGACATCCATTAACTTCATTCAACAAATATTTGAATGTGTGCAGTGTGCACACACAATTCCAGACTCCGGGGACAAAGTTAACAAAAGAAGCAGATGGATGCCCTGGCCTCCTGGAGCTAACGTTCTAACAAGGTAGAATAATTCTTCGAGGCAGTACAAATAAGCAGGTAAATGTATCATTTACCAGATGGTAAAAACCACTATCTATCCATGGAGAAAAACAAATCAGGGTAAGACAGTGGGACTCTGGAGAAGGAAACGTGGTCTAACATTGAGTGGATGATATGAGGGCAGATCTCATTCATAGAGTTATTCGAGCAGAGCTATGAGACAGTGAGAGAGTGAGGCAGCTTGATATCTAGAAGAGTATGCTCTCGGGAGAGGGAATAGCAATTTCAAATCCTCTGAATAAAAGCCCATTTTGGAGTATTCATGGACGAACCCCAAATCAGTGAGGCTGGAGTGGATGAGCGTAGGGCAAATGACGGAAGATGAGGTCTGAAAGGTGAAGTAAATGCAGGCTATATGAGCCTTGCCGGCCCCCACAAGGACTCTGAATGAAGTAAGCAATTAATTCATCAACATTTATCGAGCTTTCATCGTGTAACCTAATTCCGGACTACCAACAATTTGCTAAAACATAGTCCCAGGATATATATATTTTTTAATCTCTTGGGAGAAGGTTGTTTTTGTTTGGTTGTTGGTGTTAATATTAATGTTTTTTCTGTAATGCCCAGTTAAATACGTGACAGGGAATAAGCTAATAAACTGAAATGATGAACCAGGAGAATAATCTTATTCCCTTAATCCACCACTTTATCTTGCATTCTTTGTGATAAGGACTGAAGGTGAAGAGAAAGTGAAGACGCCTGGTGTCATGGGCCTCCGTCTCTGGGTTGCCCAGTTCTAGGAACCTCTTTTATGGAAGATATGAGGAGAATGGTGAGAAACGCTCTCAAACCTCATTTCACTCCACCCCTTTGTCATCAGCATTTTAACCCCAAGGACAGTTTAATCTATAAGAACAGGGTCTGTGGCAGCCTTCTCAGGACTGGATACCCTTAGAAGAGTGCACTCAAAGGACTGGCCTAGAGAGACAGAAAACCGGAAGTATAGGACCCAGCATCACGTTACTTGATGCACACAGAATTTCTGGGCTCGGGTCTCCTGCATAGATCCCACTTTGATCCACAGCTACCAGTAGAGTGTCACTTCATTTAAGCTTCACGTGCAGATTCAGGTGACATGGGTGATGGAGGTGAGAGAGATACCATGGGTCAGCATTATCCCATTCCCACCAGTGCAAAGACAGCTCAGAGTACGTACCTACTTGGTGAGGCCCAATTGTAACTAAAAAGATTAAGTTTTGCTAAAGAATCATGGATTTGGAATTTATGGTGTCACTCAATAAATGAGAAAATTCAGATCTCTCTTTCATCTCCTTAGGAGGCAACACGATCAGAAGTCCATGGCACCATTTTGGAATCTGAATGTGTTGGAGAATATGTGGTTTTCTTATGGACCCCAAACTCAGACTCCATAGTTATTATCCCTCACTGACTGATACACTGTTGTTGGTGAAACACAAGAGAAGTTTCTGGTAAGAGCATGGAGTGAAACACTTCACTCTTTCCTCACGTGTGTGCCCCTGCTTCTACCAAGTCCACTGGTGAGATGCAGAGACTGACCCATTCACCTGCTGAGTGGGATTGCTGTGCATCGCAGTAGTTGCTAAGCAATACCCTGTGCGGGTGATGGCCAGCCTGTAACCCTAAAAAGGCCAACATCCACTGAGCAGTACTGAGCCCTTCTTGAAGATAACCACTTTCACACATGTTATCTGCAGTGTTACACCAGCTCTTGGAATTTAAGGACAACCATACAAGAGGAAAAGAGGAGGAAACAGCAAATTTATGACCATCTTTGAAATCATGGGCCAGCTGGCAGCTTAGACTCATCCTAACCCACATGGGTAATAGCTAATTGCAGCTCACCGAGACTCAGCAGTAATTTATTAATCTAAGTAAGTGTGTCCATTAAAATCCACTCTCTGATTTTATTTGTACTTGTGAAAATATTTGTAATATATTCTCAGGATAGTATAGTTCTTTTGCTGGAAAAATTTCCAAGTACCACTCACTGGAGTTTTTTATGAATTCCTCGGCAAACCGATTTTCAGATCTTTGACTCTTATCTGTGGAAATTTGGATGATGTGCTATATTTTGATAGGGGTCATTCCTGAGTTTAGGGAACTTTCTTTGCTATGGATCTCTACAGATTTTGCCTGTGTCATTCATATACATTTTATCTTAAGTGACCTCATACTAGCTACTGTCAACTGAAACTCTTCTTATTTTTTTAGTGGGCTTGTTTTTGCCCAGCTTCCCTAAATATAGCATATATTTCCCATGGTGACATAGCCATTTACTTCTTTATTCCTCTCCTTGTTCGCCCTTCTTCCTTTCCTCCCCCATCTTCCTCCTGTCTTTTCTCACTCATTTATTCACACATACTTAAATATCTCCTAAATATCAGGAGCAGTACTAGGAACTGGAGATATAGGGGTAAGTGTAAGATTTAAAAGACAAATGTGATTGTAATAAAGGAACTCTGGATGCAAATGTGATGTCACTAAATTTCACGGAAGGCTTTGTTTTACAACAATGCACTTACATTATACTGTAATTTTAAAAAGTTTCTGTGTTTGTGTACTTAAAAATCCTTTTCCTCATCAACAACTATTCCAAAGACTTTAGTGATACTGTCAAAGTGTAAATTTTATATATTTTTTTAAATTTTATATTTTTAAAAGATAAATGGACGTCAAAATTATGACTAAATTGACAATTTTCCCAAACACTCTCACATGCAAATTAAACGCCGAGAGGAGGGAGGATACCGTTTTCTTTGTGCCATGAGTGAGTAGTTTCTAAGCCAAAGGTATGCTTTGTCCTTTTAGGGCAAGCAGCCTGGATAGCTTGAAAGAACAGGATAAAATCTCATGGGTGGAGGAAATAGAGAGGCAGAAGATATCACAAATAATTTTTATTAGAATTCTCTCTCTCCAATAAGTACAGAAAACCAGTAAAAATGAGTATAGGTCAATAGTCAGTATTAAAACAGTTCAAGCAAAAATAGATATACAGAAACAGTTAAAAATGCAGAAAGGTCAATAGTCAACATTAACAGTTCAAGTTAGACAAAATTAAAGTATTGGTCCAACCTACGCATTTAAGCCCCATACGGAAAGGAAGTGGAACAAGACATTCTCGAAGGAGTCTTTTCTTTCGCAAAGGTGTTGCTTAGCTCCAAAGGTGCTGTTTTAGACTAATATCTGAAGGATGGGGAGGAAATAGGAGGGAGAGAGAAGGGGACAGGAAGAAGGGGAAGGAAGGAAAAAAAAAACTAATATTTCATGAGGTTTTTTTTAAGAATAAAATTAAATACTTTGTTAGGCACAGTATGCATTATTTCATTTAATCCTCACAACCACCATGCAGGTAGATTTTCTTTCTCCCATTTTAAAGGTGAGAAAAGCAGCCCACAGAGTTTAAATCACTCGCCCCACGGCATATAGCTGAAGTGGCAGAGCGATTATTTTCCAACACCAGTGCGAACTTTCTTTCCTCTAACATTAAATGTCCCTCCACTATACCACGCCTTTAAGTGGAAAGGACTCTCACTGGGTTTATGGGTCTCAGAAGGTGTCAGTCTAGCCCATGCATCGTATACCTTTTTTGGAGCTTGGGAGTAGAGAAATCTGGACCACAGTTCCAAGAGGGCAAGTCTGATTTGTCTATTTCTTCTTTGTTTCACAAGAAAGACCTCAACAGTTGGTGAAAAAAAGGCATAGAAGGGTTGAATGCTGCCTATCAAAATGGTGGGCTCTTAAAGTCCCCCTAGAGTACAGGCATTAGTAGAAAATAGGAAAAATGTATGATCAACAGAAATGTGCAAACTCGAATGTGCATGTTAATCAATGATAACGAAAATGAGTCGACTCTCGTAACCTAGATTCCTTAGCTGTCCAAATCTAGGGAGAAAGACACTCAAGGAACATCAAGCACACAGCAGGGCTGTACACTGAGTCATTTCTCCATCACACTCACAGCGCCACAGGCTATCATTCTCTATACTGATGGCCCCTTCTTAGTTGATGATTTTTCACAATGTATTTCATGGCTTCCATCCCTACATGAGACTTTATTACTATCACATAGGAATAAAAAGCCATAAAGCACTAGAGTGAATTTATCTTGGTCGGATGCCAAACTTATTTTCTTCACATGACTGCACAACCATTTCAAAGCTAACCAATCATTTCATGCTACATTAAGGAACATTTTAAACTACACATAAGCGACAGGAAGCACACTTAAATTGTGACATCACAAATTAACAAGATTTTATCCTTCAACAACACTCTTAGCTACAAGGACCAGGAAACAAGACCAGGAGACACTCGCAACATTCAACCACTGAATTCACCAAAAACAAAGGACACTGGGGAGAATTCCTGGAGAAAAGCTCATCACTTTGACATTGAACTTGGAAACACAGAAGGAGAGACAGAAGACAGACAAATCACTGGTACGAACTAAAACCAGGGGAATCGTTTCAAGCGTCTCCCTTCAAATTCTCTCCCGAGAAGCTTTCCTGTATACCAACTGCCCACTTTCAGATTTTTCACTTTGGGGCAGGTGGAGAGGGGAGACCTTAGCAGCTTCTTGAACTATGTAAGCATAGAGCCTTCTAAACCTAACAAAAAAGAAAGGAAAAAAAAAAAAGATCAAATCTACAGCATCCCAAGGGACAACAAGGGACCAAAATTTCTCATTTAGTGCCTGTCATGGAGGCTGACACCACCCCCACCCCCTCCATGGAAACAAGTACCTAGTGATTCCTAGAAATGACCATGGGCAATGAAATCTCCCAGTGATCTAAAAAACTCAGGCTCAAACTCCAAGAGCATCTTTTATGCTACCCTCAAGTGACCTCGCTCTTGGTTTTATTGAGCTATTTGTAAGTGGACACACTGAAACCAGTTCTCTAGGACCACTAAAAAGTCAATACTGTAGTTCTCATGGATTCTCTGACTTTTCAAAAATAAACGTGAAGTGCCTGTTTACCAACTCCTGAAACAGCGTTCTAGACTATTAAGCACTGTCCCTGCTTCTAAAAATTTGATTCGAATTCAAATTAAAAAAAAAAAAAACAAATGTGAATTTCTCTGTAGGAGTAAAATCTGGTCGAGTTATGTCTACCTGGAGGTTACTATAATGAAATCTTGGTTTATGTGAATCACAAGGAGACTGGAAATAGTTAAATGGAAGGAAGTGCGTACATAAATTCAATTATCATGCATGAAACATGCAAATGATTTAAGCACTGCATCTGAAACTCTAGTTTATATTCATTAATCTCAGGTTGCACTTTTGAAGGAGAAAGGCATGCTAATTGGGTCCAGATTAATGCACTCCCAAACCTCTCCAATTTGTTTTTAGGTGAGGGTTAAATGATATGTATTAAAATAAACACAGCTGCTCATCTGCCTTCACCTTTTCCTCCCCCACTCCACCTCTACCTCTACTCCCAGCTGGCTACCTCTCCTGCCTCACTCCAGCCCAGCTGGCTTCCCTCCCGGCCCAACCCTCCCCCGGCTGGCTCCCCTCCCCTACCACACCTCTTCTGCCCTTGGAGAAGGTATTCAAGAGCCCTGACTTTGTCCTTTTGAAAATACAGTGGGAGAACAACACTGTTTCTTAGCCATTTCAATACTTCCCCTTCCCCCACAAGCCACCAGTCTCCAGAAAGAATCAATCCCATCTCAACCCTGATGGTGCCAAACTGTGGCATCGAGTATGTGTACAAAACAGTTGAACACTTTCCCGGACAGTGTGTTCTTTCTACAAGTTTGGGCCCGAGTCCTTTGGACCAGGACTGAAGGGCAGCTTGAAAGAGTCCAGGCACATGCTCGCTTGAAGCCAAGATTGCTCAAGGTTGGCATGGAGATCCTGTGACTCACTTATATGGGAATCTAGAGACTCCAGAGAGAATTTGGGGTGCTTTGTTGCCTTCCACTTCTGAGTCTCAAAAATCCCTCATTTGCCCTTTCCCTCCTTCCTAACAAAATTAGCTTTGAAAACAGAAGAAAATTATTTATTGGCTTACACTAGTTTGGGACACAAAGAAATAGTATTTTTTAGGGAGAATCTTATCTTCTAAGTAATGAGTAATGAAGCATTGAAATAGTAAAATATTATTTTCCTAGATCTGATCCTTAGCAAAATAAAACAAAGGAAAAGGGACTATGGGCTATTGGGAATAAACTCAGGCCAAAGCTGGGAGGGGCAGGATCCTCTTTGAAAGAGCAGCCATTAAGGAGTTAAACCAGGCACCAAACGGGGGTGGGGGCTTCGCACTAATTTCACACTGAAAGTGATGTTTCATTTGAATCCTGCTTGTCCCAAAGGGAAGAGGTCAGCCTTGTCACTTGACTCATATACCCGCCCTCTTCGGCTTTTCCTATGAATTAAAAATTCAGATCAACAATTAATCGTGATGTGACATGTTTTTCTTTCTCTCTCTCTGTCTCTTTTTTCCTCCTCTCGAAACCTTTGGATGACGTCTGAGCACTCGTGGGTTGGCCAGTCCTCCCAACCTACCTTTACAACAGAGAGAAGACAAGAACAAGGACACACACACACACACACACACACACACACACGGAGACATCAATTACTGGACAGCACTCACAGTAAAGCACACAAGCACAGCCAGCCAGCAATCCGCGCAGGCTCAGAAACCCGGCTTCTCCCCCCAAACTGATTTCTGCATTTGCAAATGTAAAATTAGTCATTGTAAATAACAACAGGGGCGAGGCTGATATTCAAACTCTCAACATTCTGACAAATGCCCTGGTACTCTTTGGTTAGGAAATACACTTAGGATAGTCATTACTCCTAAAAGAGAAAATGATTATACGCTAACCAAACCCTAAGTACAAGCTAAAGATATTCACCTCATGACGCCATTCCTCAACTAGCCCCTTGGCACCCGCTGGAATTATTCGCAGCACGAGCTCTACTTTCTCATTTTCTGCTGTCTCCATGTGGGTAATTTCTTTCTCATGATTAAGAGTGAGCTTGGCAGATCCTTCAAAGCGTGGTTTTAGGTGTGGTGGGGATCCGAGCATCCTTTGTCTAGGGCTGCTTTCTAATAATTCATCATTGGACCGCTGGACAGGCGGGCAGTTGGGGGAATAGTCACACACCTAAAATGATTTTTTAAAAGGCAAACTTTATGGAGATCTTTATATAAACATATTTTTATACTGAAACAGGCTGCTGGCAGGTGAAATGAACTGTTTACCTTGGAAAGAATAGGCGGGCTTTTCTCCTCCGGATAATTACTCCAGCCTTTCTGAATGTCATCCAGGAGAGATTCTGCACCCTCGACTTATCCAGCATCTGAGGTTGTGAGATAACCCCGTGCCACTGGCCTCCTTCCCTGGCCCTTCATGATCGGCCTCCTGGCGGGCGAGATAGAACACAGTGAATGTAATAACCCTACTTCACACAACAGGCTCACTCGCTCTTTTAAATTGAAAATCCCCTTATTACAAAACAAGGGGTGTTCTTTTTCTTCCACCTTTAAGCAGGACTGCCACATTCATTGCTTTTCACAAAAACGCAGCTGCTTTTTAAGCTACAGATAAATAGAATCTGCTAGGCGGTAATTCAACTCAGCCTGAATGCATTATTTTCTAAGACACTTTGGTGAGGGGCTTTTTATTATAAACTGGAAGGAACAAGGAAAGTCCTTTTCTCTTCTAATTATGAATGTGTTTTGTTCCCTACTATTAACCTACAATGTCAGATTGATCTTCTTCTTCTTTCTCTGCAGCCAGTTCAATAAATCAACATTTTTCCCCTAGAAAATTAGAGGACTAATGATGAAGTCTTCATGAACTTCAATGACAAAAACAAAAATAGAACGAGGGAAGATCAAATATAAATATTGAAACCATGTAGAAAGACAATGAAGTGGCCGTTCAACATCCAAGGAAGCGAGATTCCTGTTTTGACATTCAAAGTTATGACAAAGGGGATTTATTTGTTTAATTTCATTTTAATAAAATTAAAGCTCTCTGGGTTTTTTATTATATTGGCTCACCCAGAAGGAAAGGAAAATATACATACATATATATATATATATATATATATATATATATAAAATTTCTCTATTGCATCCAGACCTTGCGTCTATGATTTACTTCTTCCTTGTGGCTGATAGTAATTATCTTAGTCATCTTCAGACTTCTGGAGGCAGTAAAATGAAGGACTAGAACAGAAGCGGAAACGCCAAAAACCGTGACCAAGTGTATTCAGGTTAAGCTTCTGCTGACATCGCTTCAGCTCTGAAGATAAACACTGAGAAAAATGGTGAGCTCTTAATAATGCCAAAAGGCCATCTAGAAACTCCGTCAGCCAGATGTTGGTTTAATTTCGATCCCAATGTTGATATTTCTGACTACAATATTCCAACGACCATGGTGGCTGTGCTGTAGGTCTATATGGACACATTGCCTTCGCCAAGGGCGGAGTCCCGCAGGGTGTCAGTGGGGTTCCAATTAAGGAAAAGTAAATACTGCTGCAGGCCCGACAAGGAGTGGAGATTGCCAGTATATCCCAGCACACAGGCAGGTGCTCGCTCTTGAAGTCACAGATTGAAGGTCCACGCTGTCATTTCCTTTCCTTCGGCAGTAACAAAAAGCAAATTGCTGAAGAGTAACTGTGTGCAGCGGGTAGCTTCAGAATGATTTATTGTTGTTGGTTTGTATTATTTTGAGTTCGCTTTCAGTAAGGGCAATAGTGAGAACCAAAGACCCTTGTACAAAACAGTCTTTCATGCACCCTGAACCGAGATGGCAGGCATATTAGAGACCTCGATCTCAAGATACATGAGAGAGAGAGAGAGGAATCTTCAAACTGCATTTGCATCTAAAACCATGCTGCATCTTCTGTGTGGGTTTGTCTGAAATTTTTAAAGGGAAGATACTTCTCTATGAAGTGTGGACTGAATTTTCGGAGCGCTCGCTCTAGGAAGAGTGTGTTGCAGTGAGTGGTGGTGACAGCTTTTGAGATTCGACCGCTCTGCTTAGATTTGAATCAATTTCCTGTCTTCTGATATGCCTGGGAACAAATGATGTGCTGCCAGGTTGCCCGTCTGGGCATCAGGAGCCTGAGGGATGAGGTGGCAACCGGAGAGGCCCGATTCTCCTTGAATAAATAAACAAGCCCCTTCCCTGAGTGCAAATTGAGGTGTATTGGGCCTTACTAGATGAGTGAAATTGAATCCCTTCCCATCGATACCCGCATTGAGCTGACATCACTGTAACAAGCCTGCTTTGGCAATCAGGAATGTTTATTTTTGTAACAGAGATCCGTGAGGCAAGTAGCAGAAAAAAAGATCTCACTTGTATATTTGAAGGAATTTAATTTCCTAGATGTCCTGATATAGAAGCTAATGGATGTATGCACGTATATATGTATGCATTTTTGATGGTACTGAGGATTGAAGCAAGGCCTTCACACTGAGCTACATTCCCAGCCCTTTATTATTTTTGTTTTGAGACAAAGTCTCACTAAGTCACTACACTGCCCAGTTTGGGATCAAACTTGTGATCCTCCTGCCTCAGCCTCCCAGAGTACTGGAATGACAGGTGTATGCCACCATACCTGGCTAAGATACATTATTTTTATAGACACTGATTTTCACAGGATTACCCATGAAGATATTTTTGAACATCTGCTTTGCTCAACCCATTCTTTCCTCCTTTTGACCCTGGATATTCATTAACAGAGGCAGAAGGTAGATAGGCAGGGTTGAAAGTGAGCTTGTGAGG
>PVJO010018928.1:0-35468 GCA_004026905.1 Hystrix cristata | reverse complement strand
AAGTGTAGTTACACTTATTGCAAATAGGGAGGGGTGGGTGAATGGAAGGGAGGGGAGGGGAAGGGGGGAAGAGGGGGGAAAACCAAGATGTATCATGTACAGGTACAAAATAACCATGTTGATTATGATCATTATGTATGCAATGTACCAATACATGTTCTTGGTAAAAAATAATAAAAAAATTAAAAAAAAATAAAATGACACCTCAAAGGAAAAAAAAAAAACAAATTATCCATCTTCTACACCATGCTTCTATATTCCACCTGCATTCATACACAGGCTACAAATCTAGTAGAAATAATAGCAAAGATGAACAGCAACGCTGTTGTCTCAGTTGCCTTCAGATCCTGCCGTGCACGTAATTATTTTTGAATCACTCAGGATCTTTAATAGCTTCTTTAGGCTATTGTGACACTAACTCATTAAAAGCTCCTGAGGGGCCAAAAACATATGCTGGAGGAAAGATAGCTTCTTTAACAACTGGTGCTGGGAAATTGGGCTAATCACATCAGAAGATTCAATCTAGACCCATATCTCTCACCATGCAGTAAACTAAAATCAAAATGGATCAAAAGTCTAAATATTAAAACAGAAACAATCTGTTGGAAGATAAAATAGGTAAAACTTTAGAAGACACAGGTGTAGGCAAAGACTTTATGAACGGAATCTCAGCTGTACAAGAAATAACATCAAGGATCAACAAATGTGATCATATCAAATAAAAAATCTTCTGCACAACAAAGGAAACAACCATCAAAGTGAAAAGACAGCCTACAGAATGGGAAAAAATTTTGCCAGCTACTCCTCAGACAGAGGACTAATATCTAGAATAGATAAAGAACTCAAAAAAAAAGTGGACTCCCCAAAATAAACAGCCCAATTAAAAATGGACAACTCAAGTGAGTAGATACTTCGAAGAAGCACTACAAATGGCCAATAAATACTATACATGAAAAAACTGTTCAACATTGCTGGCCATTAAAGAAATGCAAATTAAAGAAAAAAACACAGGGATTTCATCTTACTGAGATTTCATCAAAACATGGCTATTATCAGGAAATCAAACAGTAACAATTGCTGGTAAGACTGTGGTGATAAAGGAACCTGTCTACATGTTGGTGGGACTGTAAACTACTACAACTATTATGGAAATCAGTATGGAGATTCCTCAAAAACCTAATACTATAAATTCCATTTGACCCAGCTATTCTCCTTTCTAGGTGGCATCCAGAAAGAAAGACACCATATTACACCGATATAGGCATACTCATGTTTGTAGCAGCACAATTCATAATACCTGAATCTTGGAAGTGGCTTAAATGTCCATCAGCAAACAAATGGATAAAGACAATGTGGTATTTACAAACAATGGAGTACTACTTTACCATAAAAAGGATAAACTTGAGTCATTTGTAGGAAAATGGATGCACCTTGAGACCATAATATGAAGTGAAATAAATCAGACACATGAGCTTAAATATCGCATGATTTTTCTTTATATGAAAAACCCAACATGTAAATAAGGAACAAAATCAAAGATACATAATAGGAATCAGGGAGACAGAACTTTTGTGAAAGGGAAGGGGACCAAGAGATGGAGGAAGGGGGAAGAAAAAGAGGGAAAGGGATGAAAAAGAAATTAAGATATGTACATGTACCAATTCTCCACATGGAGTGTAATCATTATGTACTACAAACATGTACTAATAAGGGAATGAAAACTGAAAACAGAAAGCTCCTGAAATTGCATTTGGTGGGGGAACGCCAATACAGATTAATGATGCATTTTTTAAACTCAAGTTGCTGCCGTTGTTGTACTGTCTGGCCAACCCTTCCGTATGACTTGGCTTTCTACCCCTCTTCCATAGCCTTCTTTCATGGGAATTGTGGCTTTCAGGATTGTAGCTTTCAGTATGTCAATATTTGAGGTTTTAATCTTTCAAGACTGTAATTGTCAGGCTTTTTGGCTTTATGGATTTTCATGTTTTAAGACTTCAACATTTGGGATTATGGCACCTGGGACTGTGTCCTTCTGGATTATAATCCACATCATTGTTTCCAATTCCTGGGCAAAAGGTACTGGGAATGAAACATCCTGAGATAAAGAGCAAAGGTCCAGAACAACTGGGCAGAGTCCTTGTTCCTCTCAGAACAGTGTGTCCTGCAGTGTCTAAGTTCAAGGGTCCATGCCACTCTCAGGTATAAAGCCAGAGTGAAGTGCATCCCTCAGCTGTGATGTGTGTGTGTGGCATGGACAGATGTGACCACATCCACCCTGGGCAGCTTTTCATCTGGGCGTGCAGCCCATTCTGAATCCTCACACTGCTTATCCTCAATGCCTGTCTGTAATAAATCTACTTTGGCTGATGTGTGTAAGTGTTCTGTCACTTGTATAAGTGTAAGTGTTCTGACTTGTGTAAGTGTTCTGTCTAGACTTACGAAGCTTGCAGATACCCAAGAAGCAGCAAAATATGTTGCTACATGAGTTTTCTTAATATTTTGAAAAGTGGGAGGAGTTGAGTAATGAGAGCTTCATTTATGAAATGAGCATTCATATACAGGCCAGAAAGAATTTATTAAAGAGTCTCAGGTAAAAATGAAGATATATTTTTTGCCAAATAAATAAATTTAAACTTCTCACTTCAATACAAACGTGTGTTAGCTTTCTGTGACTGTGACAAAATCCTTGAGATAGCAATTTAAAAGGAGAAAAAGTTTATTCTGGCTCATGGTTTCAGAGGTTTCAGTCCATGGTTGTTTGGCCCTGTTGTTTTGGGTCTGTTTGGCACAGTACATCATGGTGGGAGCACATGCTGGAGGAAACTTACTCATCTTATGGCCAGTTGGGCATCAGAGAGAGACAGGAAGGGGCCAGGTCCCTCAAATCCCTTTCAAATGCAAGCCCCCAGGGATCCAACTTCTTTCTGCTAGGCCCCACCTCTTAAAGGTTCTACTGCCTCCCAGCAGGGTCAAGCTGAGGATCAAGCACTTAACACATGGGGCTCTGGAGGACATCACAGATCCAAATCACAGCAACACGGAACTGTCACTGGGCAGGGCCGGAAGCAGAGCAGGCAGCAGTCAGGGAGGCACAGCACTAGGCATTTGGCTAAACAGTGATCAGAGACCAGACTCCTCTGCTCAGTCAAACAGAAGCACACAGGAGTCAATGGTAAATGGCCATGTGTGTCTCCAGCTTTCCCCCCTCCCCTCTTTTTATTTTCCTGGCTTCCTCACTGCACTAGGGGAGCCTCTCATCTCCACCATTTTCCTGCCCCTCTCCCTCCCAAGCCTAAACTACAAAAAGTTATAAGGATTTATACTGGGTTATCCCCAGCCCAGAGGTATCTTTGCTTTAATGGGGACAAAGCTAAAAAGTGGATCTTTGGTAAGAGAAGATCAAGAAATACAGCATAGAGGGTCTAAGGGTCCTCCTCATGTGCCTGTCATCTTGTCAGGTAAGGATGGCAGTCTTCTTGGTGCTGTGCCCAAAGCTGCCATCACAGACACAGCAACATATCCAAGTGCTACACTCTTGAGATTAAAAATCAAAATTTAAAAATGTCAGTAATCTTTCTTCATCTTGTATTTTGGTATAACATTGGATGGAAGGAAACCTCTTGGAATATGATTATCTCTTAATTTGCTATTCTGGAAATTTAACCATTTATTTTCTATAATTCTTATTGTCTTCTACTGTTAACATTGGGTGAAAGGACACTTATTTAAAATGAGTTATTGCTTGTGTATCGAGCAACAGGTCCTAGGCTGGGGGGTTGAGATACCAAGGTCATTAGTGATAATAGCCCCAATTATCAGGATCTTACTATGTGCAAGGCACCTGACTACACACTTTACATGGATTGCGCTTCACAGTAACCCATCAATAGTTCCTGGGTTGCCCTATTTTAAAGATGAGGACATGGAGGCACTGAGAGGTGAAGTCACTGCCCAAGGTGTACTGACAGTGAGTAGAAGGCTGGGGTTTGACCTAGAGCCCACATCTGTCACCAAAACATCCTAGCTGCTCCAGGATCATCCTAATGGGATCTGATTTTAATGAAAGATGGTATGTGATTTGATGCCAAAGGACTCTTGTGTTGGAGGCTTGGTCACCAGTGTGGACCGTGAGAGGTGATGTCTCAAAGCGGGGTTGTGGTTACTGAGGGTACTGTCCTTGCAAGGGATTAAGGCAGCTCTCTGGGGACCCTAAGTTAGTTCTAATGAAAGCGAATTGTAAGAGGGACCCTGACCCTTGTGTTTCTCTTTGGCTTCCCATCTGGCATGTGCTTCCATCACTGTGAGGCCATCCTGCCACAAGATCCTCACTAGAGCTCAGCTGATGGTGGTGCCACACCCTTGAACCCCCAGAACTGTGAGCTGAATAGTCCTCTTTCCTTCGAAAAGTTAGCCTGCTCCAGGTATTTTGTTACATTAACAGGAAACAAAGCAATATGGGGCAGGGTATGTCTAAAACTTTTATGTTATTTTGGTTAATTAAACTAGAAAACTTAAATGGATTTTAATTTCGCCTGGTATAAAGTACCTGCTAAAACATATGGAACTTTTTAATTTTTTTTGGTGCTGGGGATTGAACTCAGGGCCTTGTGCTTGCAAGGCAAGCATTCTAACCTCTGAGCTAAATCCCCACCCCTACCTATGGAACTTCCAATGTTCTCCCTGCAATTACACAGTGATATAATAAAGAGCTAAGGCTATTTTTAAAAGGGAGAAAGTAATGACTGTGATCTAGAGGCATTCACAAACAGAGCAACAATATGTGGTCTAGCTGGGGACATGTCTGCTTGGCTCCGGTTTCAGTGGCATAGTTGGGGGGAGGGGTTTGGCCTTGGGTGGCACAGTTTTTGGGTGGTATTTAAACAGGTTAAAATATTGAGATAGGTTGGTGGGCAGCACACTGAAGGCCTGCCCTGAGCAGCATGAACTCTAGCTATGCCGCTGTGCTGCTGGGTCTCTAGTCATCAGGTTTATTAAATGGCCACAGGGACAGGAGACTCAAATGACATGTGCTCACCAGCTGTAGGACGCTGATCGGTAAAATGAAACACAAGCCTCCTGCTTTCAGCCCCTTACCTTCCTTTATGCCTAGCCAAACCCTACCTGTCTTTCATGCAATAACTCACCTGACCTCGAGAGCCTTCTAAGCCCATGATCACCTCTGCTCCCCTCCTTGGGAGCCCTAGGGGCACCTAACGGTCAGCACAGCTGGGACTCTGTTCTCCATCACCTGACATGGGTCATGGTGTGGCTGGCTCAGCCTCGTCTGTTCATTTGGGTCAAAAGTTCAGGCGTATGTGTTCTTCTGAAATCCCTTACAACACCTTGCATATTTCTAGAAAACAGACCACATCAGAGATCAAAGGCAAAAACAAAACACAAAATTATCATTCAACAGTTTCCAGTCTGTCTTCTTCTGGTAAGGTGTCCAGAGGGGCAGGGATGTCCACAGGAAGCATGACAGGGTTATACGAGTCACAGCTGTGGAAGAATCACACAGAGGCCAAAGACGGTCACACGAGCAGTCTTTTCCAAAGCATTTGCGTTTCACCACTGGTGAGATCTCTACCTTTCTGCCCTCCCTCGTAAAAACCACCTGTGTTTCTGGAAAAGGCAAAGGCAGGGGGTGCAAGAGGCTCCATGTGAACCCCAGAGAATGGTGCCAAGTAAAAGCAGAGTTAGAAAAGGGGCTGGGGTCGTAGCTCCATAGCAGAGCACTTGCCCAACATGTCCAAGGTGCTGTCCATCCCTTGCACTGGAAAAAAAAATAGTGCCCAAATATCAGAAATTATGTTATTCCTGGGATGGGGGAAAGGTTAGTCAGATAACTTACTTTTTGTCCTTAGTATTTTTCCCACCTTTGTACTCTTCCTTAGTCATTGTGTCCAATTTCAAACCTTCCTCTTCATCCCCTTAGTGATTGTTTGGTATTATAACTTTAGGGCTTTGTATAAAAGTTCCTGAGTATTAATTAGGGACATTAAAATTATTAAGATAGAGAGAAGAAAAATGTATCATTATTTTAAAAGCTGGCAGCACATTTATTTGAAAATGCTAGTGAAGCAGGAGGTGGAGAGAAGAAATTCCTGAAGAGGAAGTTGGCTCTCTGAAAGACGTCGCAGTGCCCGGTTCTGACAGCTGGGCCACTGTCAGTAAAGACAAGATGGCGCATGTGCTGTGAGCTTCTTGGGAGCTGGAGATAAGCTCTCCAGAAACAGAGAGCGCCCACCTCTAACTAAGCCATGCCTGGGGGTGCATGTGCTATAGAACATCTTAAACAACTGAAAGTGACCCCAACTCAATTATAATCTCATTTACATTGTGGTTTTGACACCCCCCACCCCCGTGTGGGCTTCAGATACCATGACGGTCCCTCAAAGGTCCATATAAGGACTCTCCCCTCCCCTCAACAGAAAGGAGGAGACTTTTCCTGAATGAGCAGCAGCCAGTTCAAAGGCTACTTCCTTGCCGTCAAAACCACACATAGCCTCTGACACTTGGCTTCTTCTGGGCCATAAGCTCTTTCCAATGGCCCGCTCCCAACCCAAGGAGTGCACCTCTGCTAATAAATATATGCTTTCATTTCTACTGTGTGTCCTGCTCAGTTCTTTGTTTGGGATACCAAGAGCCTATGACGGTCACAATGCTTGAAAACAGTAGAATGAGAACTTGCTGTTTCTGGTCTCATTTCCTTCTTTACAAACCCTTTTGTAATAGTTAGGGCATAAAAACTGATCATACAACAGCAAAGAGAACAGGAGAAAGGACACAGTCGATAGAAGTTTTCAACTGTTTTGTGGAAGAAATTTCTAGACGCTTGAAAAAGTTCTGACTCATAAAAGAGCAGAGAGTGGCTCAGGGAAGGGAGGCGGCTCCTCCCAGACACTGGAAGTGTGTGGGCTGCAGGGAAGGCCAGAGCAGGAACAGAAAGAAGGGGTTGACTGAAGGCTCCTTGTGTGTGCACATAGGACTTTGGGATAAGACTCTTAGCCTTGTTTTGTTCTTGAGCAAAAATGGATTTGCTCCCCAAGTGTGGAGATTGGCTGAAAAACTATGGCATGGTTTTTACCCAGGGAAAGGAGAATGGGGATCGTATCTGTGAACTGATACATAGAAAGTTCCAGGAGACATGCCTAAGTGTAAAAAGGAAATTCAGAAGAGCATATATGGAATGTCACTTTTTGTATAAGAAACAAGAAAAAAGTAAGTATATTCTGCTTAGCATTACAAAGAGAAACACAGAAAGGCTAAGTTAGAAGGCCAACCTGGTTCTCATTCCTGGGAGGAATGGGGTGGAAGCACAGAAGGAGGGAGGGACACTTCCTTGAGTATGGCTTTTTGTGTAGATTTGAATTTGGAAATCATGATGTTGTCCTTTTTTATTTTATTTTATTTTAGAGACAGTATCTCACTCTGTAGTCCAGGCTGGCCTTGAACTTGTGATCCTCTTATCTCAGACTCCCAAGTGTTGAGATTACAGGCATGTACCACCATTCCCAGCCAGATGTTCAACATATTGAAAAAATAAAATGAAATCACTAACAGAAATGTAAGAAAACTGAAACAATTCCACAATCGTAACAGACAGAAAGAGAAAGACAGGAAAAGGGAGAAGGAGAGGGGATGAGGAATAGGGGAGACAGAAAAAGGAAGGGAGGGAAAAAAACAAGTAAATTCTAGTAGTTAACTATCCCTACACACCCACAGTCTTGGGTGGGATAAAAATAGGGAGATAACTGCAAATAAATCTGAACTCTATTTGTTAGGCTTGTTTATTAAAGTGTTTATGGATGAGATAATTCTTAAAACTGTTTTAGATGTGTTATAAAATTGAATAATTAAATGTGTTAGTAGCTAGCGTTCTCACAGCAGAAAAAGGTGGATACAAGTATGGAATGGGGAAAAGCAAGTACTAACTGTGCATGTGGACTGAAATTGTAGCGTTTGGTGTGAATTCATGACTTCCCACGTATGTGTTCATATGTTTAGATGCAAATATATATACATATTATATATGTGTCTTTGTGAGTGTGTTAGGTGTGTGCACATGTATCCCCCTGCTTTGTCTGCTCAGGAAGGCAAGATACAAAAACATCCCAGTAGTAATGTATGCATCTAGCACACAGATTTTAGTCTGTAATCTTATTCCCCACTAAAAGGACCTGGGGCCCCTCCATGCAGAGGTTAGCTCTATTTACTGACTTCATAACAAAAAATCAGGTTCTACCTGAAAATTCTCCCAAACACATGTAGAACACATGTAGCCAGAGGAACTTTCTGTTGAGAAGAGGGACCAAGAAAGGCGGGAGCTAGACCAATCTCCAGAGACTCGCTGGTCGGGAATTGATGGGGTGGCAACAACACAGAGATTTTCATAAAACAAAATGAGTTCAATTTTAGATTCTGAGATCATGTTCCCATCATCATCATCATCATCATCATCATCATTATTGTTGTTAGTGTTAATATGTTATTTTAAAATGGAAATGGGGATTGTGGTAGATGAAGATTGGATGTTTTTGTTCTGCTTTATACCTTAATATCCTCACTTGACAAGTAAAACTGATAGCCTTAAATCGGTTCCCAAACTCTTCTGACTATTTTACTCATCTATACAGTCTGAAAGTCTAGGAACCACTGGGTCAGATAATTTCTTTGGTTGCTGCTCACTCTCAGATTCTATGGAAGTCCACAGAGATTGAAAAAATTCTCCTGAAATTTGCTAAAGAGTAAAGAAGTGAATGCGCTGCTTGGATTTTTATGAATACAAACATGACTTGGAATAAATAAATGGTAAGTTACCATATAGCAGGCTTTGACAAGCTGCAGATATATCTCAGGGTCAAAAGATATTAAAAACACCTCAGGAGTTACAGGAGGTGATTTAGTCAAGCAGAATGGTTAAATTGCTCAATAATTAATGGGACTGTATTTGAAGTGGAGGCTTTGCCAGGTGATTAGGGCTGAGGGTGGAGCCCTCTTGAGTGGGATTAGTGCCCTTATAAGAGAAGCTCTAGAGGGCTGCCTTGCTCCTTCCTCCTTGAGGATTCGCAAGCAGGTTTCACCTATAAATCAGCCCTCACTAGATGCCAAATCTGCCAGTGCCTGGATCTCAAACTTCCCAGTCTTCAGAACTGTGAGAAATAAATTTCTATTATTGATAACCTACCCAGGCTATGGTATTTTGATATAGCAGCCTGAATGGATTAAAACAAATTTAAGAGCTGGGTGTGGTGACACAGGCCTATAATCCTAGTTCTCCAGAGGCCAGCCCAGACAATTTAGTGATTTAGTGAGCCCCTGTTTCAAAATAAAAAATAAAAAGTGCTAGGGATGTAGCTCAGTGCTAAGGTCCTGGGTTTAATTCCCAGTACCAGGGGTAGGGGAGTCTGGGGGAGAATTTAAAAAGGGAATCACCATTATTATTTTGTAACTGTTTTTAGAAATAACAGCTGACCTAGAATTCTACATTCACTAGAAATCCATGATAAGAAAATGCAGAAGACTGTCTTGATTTTTGAGCTGTTATGTAACTGCGATTTATTTAAAACAAACTGGCCCGACACAGTGTTTGGGCACATAAATGGAGAGTAACAAACCATGGTGGGAGAATTTTCTGTAATTCATGTAGAATTCATGCTTAATTCGTGGTTATTTCAAGCCCAAGGCAAATGGTTCTGGCTGCTTGTTCAAAGAATAGACTTGGGAGATTTTCCCCCCAAGGACAGTGCTTTGGAAACAAAAATAGGATGTTTTTCCCCTAATTCTTGGGACCTGTGTAAGCTCACAGCTGGCAGACTACTGGCAGTCTCCACGTCCCATCACTTCCCACTTTGTTTATTCAGTCTCCTGACAGCACCCCAGACCCAGCTATGTTTGGTTACTGCTTACATAGGTCACTTTTAAAATAGTCCTCTCAGCCCCAGCAAAATGACAAGCCACTCTGGCGCCATCTGGTGGCAACAGAGTGGTTACAAGGTTTGGCAGGAGGCTAAAAGCAGAAGTCAACAAAGTGTGCAGCAGGCAAGATGCCAGGTGTGTCACATGATCATTTAATTTCGATTCTTGCAACATGCCGGTGAGGACCCCACCGTCGCATCTGTTTCACAGATAGGGAAATTACTGTTCAAAGGGCATCAGTAATAAGTGACTCGCCCAACCACAGAGAGCTGGTGACAGGACCAGCCAGGAACAGAGGCAGGTCTCTCTAATGCCGTGGATCTCCTTCTTTCTACACTGCCATTGTTTCCCCTGACTCTGGAGGTTTTCAATTTTAAAAGTAGGCTAGAATAAAGAACAAGATGCGAGTTGATTTTGAGATAGCAACAGGTGAGTGAAGTACAACAGGAAAGGTGCAAGCCTGTCTGAACTCCTGTCATGTCCTAAATCCCAGCTGGGTGCTTCCTGTTCATCTCGTCATCTCCAGGCAAAGGGGAGGAGCAGAGAAAGAGAATACTCTGGAAGGGACAGAGCATGGAGGAGCCTTGGGCAGTACAGCTACGTCTGCCTAAATTCAGGGAGAACTTTGCTGGCCAGCAATGAAGGATCCAGGTAAAGGAAGTATACTAGGGTCACAAACTGATCTCCTCAAATACCTGGGGAGCGGCAGGTGCATGGATAGTGGACATGGGGTAACTGAACACTGGGTGCCTTAGTCCATCTTCTGTTGCTAAAAACATCAGACTGAGTAAATTGTAAGAAGAGGGTTATAGGCTCACCGCTCTGTCCAGGGTTGAAGGCTTACCTGTGGGTGGTCTCTATCTTAGAAGGGTCGGGCAGGGCTGGGAGGGCCAGGGTCTGGAACCTCTTCCAGTGCATGATTCCAGGAATGATGTCCTGTAGTGAAAATTGGCACAGGGTTATGATGTGGAAAGGAACTGCTTGGTGGGGTAAAGTCTAGGAAGGACTTTATTTCATTCAGATGAGTGTTTTTAAGTTGCAAAGGTTAGTTCCAAAATTTATCATTTCATTAAGATTAATTTTCTGAAGGAAAAAGGCAATTGCTCCAACAAGGGCACTAAACAATGTAACACCGAATGAGAGGGGATGTGACCCTGGGATCTGTTTTGATGACTGTGAATGAGGTGCTAACATCATGTTTGAAGAGGATGGGGAGCTTGTCGAGTGGCATGCCACACAGGACACGGTATGCACATGCATTGGTGACATGATGGAGAGTGCCCTTGGGAGGCCATGAGCTCAGGTGAGTGTAAGGTGTGTGACAGGGATGGAAGAGACCAGCAGGCCACCTAGGGCCTCATGGGCGAAGCTGATGAGCTTGGAGCTGCTCCTGCTGCCAGCAGGGCTCCACTGAGGACCCCTAAGCAGGACCCAGCATGATCAGACTTGTGTCAAAGGAAGATTTCCATGGAGGCCTGATTGATGCAGTAGTGAGCCATGGGGGAGACCAGAGGGAGATGGGCAGGCTGTGTAAAAGGCAGGCTGGTTAGATACAGGGAGTGAACTAAGAGAACGACAAAGATCACGTGAGTCACATGCACAGTGTCAAACTCTACATACAGTGCCACCCACAGAACAAAAAGGCAAGTGGGTGACACAGGAAGAGGAGGCAGTTTGGGGCATGGCTGGCAGAAGCTGGGCAGAGATAATGATCTGAATTGGGGATTGACTGAGTTGGAGGGGCCTGAAGGGGACTCTCAAGAGGGGTTCCTGGATATTCAGGTCAGGTTGGTCACCTGGGGACAGAAGCAATTCTTTGGAGCCAGTTCTTTATTGCTCAGTGTCACATCACCCCTTTGTCCATTCTGATGTTTGTACACTTACTGGGACCAGAGTAAAAGGAGGTCAGGCCACGAGGTTCTGCTCACCATGTGACCATTTTGCATGGTGAAATATGAGTGAAAGAGCATTAGGTGTTGCCTGGAAGGGGGAAACAGTGAGTCCGACAGGTGGGTTCTGACAGCACAAGCATGGTCCTGAGTGAGTCTCCACCCGGACCCTGGAGGGCTGCTGGTAGGTGGGCTGCTATTTGCAGCTCTGGCTACAAGCCATTTCTTTTCAGTTCCAGCTGTGGCTCTCTGTCCTTGTCCCTGGCCTCTCCCTGCAGCCCAAGGCCAGGAAGCCGGGTGGTGGCATTACCGTGTGATGGAGAAACTGCTTCTGGGTGAGGGGAATGCTGGTCCCACAGTGCAACTGGTGGGTGAACTTGTACTTGGGGTGAGTGCACAGATGGTAATCTATCAGCGTTTCCGCGTAGGTCAGAGGGTGCTTCACGGCAAATAGGCCAGGGTTGGGATTCTGCAGAAGAGAGGAGAGAAAGAATTTTCTGTTTACTGGTTTCCAAGCCAGACCCAGGACAGTCGTCAACTAACGTCCTCTGTGGCTCCCACTAGCATTAACACTCTAGAAAAGAGGAGCTGGAGAGCAGAGGTGCCCAGAAGGTGGCTGCATTTTAAATTGTCACAGTCATTCATAAATGCGGCTTTACTGGTTTAAGACCCTCATTGTATCCCATGTGAATTTACTAACCTCAGATGGAAAAGAGTATCACTGAAAACTACAGCTTAAAGTATTTGTTCCTAATTATGATGGCTTGGGGGAAATTATTAAATAAGCAAACTGATTTTCAAAAGCAAATAAGTTTCTGGCTCTGAGAAGAAAAATAGCCTCTTAGAAACTGCTTTAAAGAGAAGAGAGAAGAGAGTGACATTTGCTATACCCGGAAACGCCAACATTTAACATTGTTTAGGTAATGTTTTTAATGCAGGAAGGCTCCACTGGGATGTAGTATCTGGTTTTAAGTGAGATTTTCTTTCTTTCTTTATTTTTAAACTAATTCTCCAGCGGAACTAATGGATTCATAGAGCAATTATATCATAATACTAAAATCTAGAGCCTCCTAATGTTCTTTCCAGAGCCTGTGCAACAAATACCCTCCTCTTGTCCAAACAGCATAGCTTTCCCTCAGCAGTTATCCCAGATGTTTAAGAACCATCAGGCTGAGATTCTGTTCATTTTCTTTGTATGATTTTTTCTGACAATTAAAAAATACATAATTCCACTTGATTTATGGAGACTTGATCTCACTGCCAAGAAACAAAGACCCCTTCCCCTGACTTTCCTTTAAAGGACATGTAGCTAGATCGGGAGGCATTCCAGCCTCTAGATGCACATCTGGGAGGGTCCAGATGTGGTGTGCAGGTGAGTGAAGAATGCTGGAAAGACCATGGGCTATGGGGGCAAAGAGGCTGGGCTGTAGTGTGGGCCAGGATGAGGGCCTTGGGGAAGATGCAGAGAGGCTCCCTGCTGAAGCCACAGATGTCAAGGAGGGGTGGGCAGGGAGCCACTGAGGGTGCCTGCAAAGACCAGAGTGCCACAGAAGCAAGTGTGCACCTTAGTGAGTCCCTGCAGTTGAGGCAAGAGTTGGGGTGCATGTAAGAGGAAGTGATGTGATGAGAATGTGGCTGAGTCCACTCTACTGGGGGAAAGATGGGGCAAAGGTACATGATACCAGGGAAGAAGAAAGTGCCTATGTGCCCTCAGGAATGTCTCCCAGTGTGGCTGACTGAGGGCAGAAGGTGCTATGTGGTCAGCTCTCTTGGTCTGCCTTGGCCCATGCGTAATGGAAGCAGTGTTTTTGCAAATGCCAACAACACTGTCCCCACCAGTTGTCTTACTTCAGATTCCCCTGAAGTGGTGGCCATCACTTCCAGAGTAGAGGGGTCTGAGCAATCAGCCCAGGATAATTTCAGTTTTCATTTTTCTCAAATGCATGCCTGTGGTAGTGTCTCACCAGGCTGCAAGGATTTGCCATGAACAGCCATGGGCTGCCTGGCCCAGTCCCATGTCTCAGAAGCTATTTCTTTCCTTTATTTCTAGATTTTGTGCCTCTGATGGTTACTACACTAATTCTAAACAGGCTTATTCTTCTACTTCTTGATTATCAATCTCACACAGTAGCTACTGAAGCATTACTATGTAAGGCAAGGGTTTGGCTCAAGTACATCTAGGAATGAACTTCTTCCTTCAAATTTTGAAAATTATATGCCCTTCTTAGTAACTTACCTTTTTACTTGAAATGATGCACTTATACTCCTATTTCTTGTTTCACTGTTATTTTGAGACAGAGTCTCCTTATGTTGCCCAGGCTAGGCTTGAATTTCTGGGGTCTAGTGATCCTTTTGCCTCAGCCTCCCAAGTAGTTAAGACTACAGGTATGTGCCATGCCTGGCGCATCATCTTAAATCGAGCATTTCAACTTCTTTTTGGGTGAAATGAAAACATTATCACTCCGGTGCTTTCCTGTACCTCTTCTTCTCTCTTCCACAATTCTACTTTTATATTATTAACATTTACATTCTAGAATCACAACCAAGACCTTTACACTTTGTTCACAGGTTGTCCCAAAAAGTTGGAAACAAATGAACAGCATTTGTTTTGTTGTAAATGTGTAAATATGTTTCTCTGCAAGGCCAGGTAGAGGCTTGGATTATAGCTTTTTGTGTATCATGCTGTGAGTATACCTCGGAGGTAAAGTACTTTCCTAGCTGAGGATGCACAAGCCATGGGCTTCAGCCCCAGCATGGTAAAAACCAAGCCAAACCAAATGTAAACTCAATACGATGGCTCATGGGTCACTGTTGGATAAGAGTTCCAGTATCAAGGCTAAATGGATTCTATTTTTAAATTTTCCATCAACTCCTAAGAGCATATAAAATTTTAGTTTTTAATTTTGTTTCCTATTTGGAACACCTGTGGACATTCACTGATTTTTTTTTTTTTTTTCCTCCTGGAGTTTATAGTTCTCTTCCTTCTCCTTCTCCCCTCCCCCATCCCCTTCTTTTCCCTCCCCTTCCTTCCCCTTCACTTCCCCTCCCCTCCTCCCCTATTCCCCTCCTTCTGTCCTTCCTTCCTTCCTTCCTTCTATTGGGGATTGAACCCTTCCTTCTGTTGGGGATTGAATTTAGGGCTTAATAGATGCTAAGCAAGTACTGTACCACTGGGCTACATCCTTAGGCTTTTAAAAATGTTTTTAGGGGCTGGGAATTTAGCTCAGTGGTTAGAGTGTTTGCCTAGGAAGCGCAAGGCTCTGAGTTCGATCCCTGGCACACACACACAAAAATGTTTAAAATATCGAGACAGGGTTTTGCTAAGTTGCCCAGGTTGTCCTTGAACTTGCTGTTCTCGTGTCTTTCAGGCTCTGGAGTAGCTAAGACCACAGGCCTACATCACCACACTTGGCTATAATTGCCTTTTATTTGAATGTTATGCCTTTTTAGAATCCTTGAGTGTGTCTATTCTCTCAGCCGCACTGTTGGTGTGTGGAGTCCCACTTTCCCAGACACCGCTCCTCCAGGGCCCTTTACCTTCCCTCTTTCAGGCTTCATGCACAGATGTCACCCCAGGGCTTCACTATAATGCTTTACTGGTTGTCACCAGTGTTTCTTTCCTTTCTTTTTGTCTCTTTTCTTAGGGTATCCTAATAGTTTCTTTCATTGCTGTATTGACGAAGAATTGTTGTACAACAAACTGCACATATTTGAAGTATACGACTTGATAGGTTTTGATTAAAGTTATACCTGAAAAACCATACAAATACTACAATAAACACCACCCCTAAGGTTATCTCATGCCCTTTGTCATTCTTCCACTCCCACTTCCTGTTTCCTTCTTTTTCAAGGGGGATTGCCTTTCATTGTTTTCTTTCTTGGTGTCGGGGATGGAACTCGGCCTTGTGCTTGCAAGGCAAGCACTCTAACCACTGAGCTAAACTGCCAACCCCTCACTGCTTTTTTTTTAAAATTTTATTTTAATGGTACATTTTCGATGTACATGCGTTTTTTAAAAACACATTTTCCTCACCCATTCATCTGTTGATATTTATGTTGTATTGATACTTTGGTTGTGAATGAACAATGAACACAGGAGTGTTGATATCTCTTTGACATTATGATTTCAGTCCTTCTGAATAAATATCCAGAAATGGGTTGCTGGATCACATGGCAGCTCTGTGTTTGTTTGAGAGGCCTCCATCCTGCTCTTGGTAGTGTCTGCACCAATTTTGCCTTTCTGCCAAGAGTGTGTAATGCTCCAATTTCACATCTCCAAGGCTTACTGTCTTTTTTTTTTTGATGATAATCTTTTTGACAAGTGTGAGGTGATATTTGTGGTTTTGTTTTATCTTCCTGTGGAGTAGTGACCTGGAACATTTTTTTTCATGTATCTGTTGGCCATTTGTAAGTCTTCATTTATTAGGTTTTTAAAAATTATTGAGGTAGGAGAGTAGGGTATGGCAAAAATTGGCTGGGAAAGTAGGTGTGACCTGTTAATTATAAACTTCTTGGGAGAATGGCCTAGACCTGACATCAGCTTGAGGCACAAGATCCCAGCACTGTCTCTCAGGGCCTGGATAAAGAAATTCTCCTGGGTTTCCTTGAGATTTAGACACTATAAAATAAAGGAAGCCATGAGGAGCTGGTGCTAACATATCTTCTCATGATAGCCTGTACCACATGGCTCAGACATGGTACGGATTTTTAATTTTCTTTTATTTTTTCTTTGTTTGGTCCAAACTCGTTCTGCAAAGCCAGTTTCTCCCAATTTCATTTTGCCTTTTAACTGTCATCACTTTTGGCTCATTTTGTTCAGTTATTTGTTTAAGGTGAGAAGAACCTAGAATCTAACTCCAGTAGGAGAGGCAAGCAATCCAGAACCTGGTAACACTAATTTGGAATACAACCACCCTACAACACCACTGCATAATAAAAGTTCTTTATATATTTTGGAAATTAACTATTTATCAGATACTTAGTTTGCAATTATTTTCTCCCATTTCATAGGTCACCTTTTTATTCCATTGATTATTTCCTTTTTAAATTTTCAGAGGTATTTGTATACAAGTCGTTCATCAGATATGTGATTTCCAAATATTTTTCTCAAAGTTTTTGATTATTTTTTTTTTTTTGAGACAGGGTCTCTCTATGTAGCCCAGGATGGCCTTGAACTTGTGGTGATAGTCCTGCCTCAGCCCCCTGAGTGCTGGAATTTCAGGCATGTGCCACTATGCCTGGATCTATTTTCATTTTCTTAACAGTCTTTCAGGAAGCAGAAATTCTTAATTTTGACAAAATCCAATTAGTTCATTTTTTTAAATTTATGGATTGTTGTTTCAATGCTGTATTTAATCCAAGGTCACCAAGATTTTCTTCTATTTTCTAGAAGTTTTATAATTTTAGGTTCTCTATTTAAGCCTATGATCTATTTTGTGTTAATTTTTATAAATGATGTGAGGTATACATTCATGTTTTAGTTACTTTTCTCTCGTTGTTGGGACAGAATACCCGACACCCAAAGTTAGGGGAAGAAAGGTTTATTAGCTCACAGTCTGCAGAGGTTTCAGTCTATAGTCCGCTGGGTCCGAGGCAGGGCTGGCGTGCAGACTGGCGGCCGGCCGCAAAGTAAAGTGAGGAAAATGCAAGGAATGTATGCAAATCAGCAATGCAAACAAGCAGCTAATTAGCCTCTTCCTATATCTTTCTAGGCTACCTGCCCTCAGGGCAGCCCACACTCTAGATCCAGCTATCTCTCACCACATGAGGCTTTGGGGGGACATCTAGACACAAACCATAACAATTCACATTTTTTATATTTATGGCAAATAGCTATCCAGATGTTTCACTACTATTTGTTGAAAAGATTCTTTTCAAAGTAATTCTGGATATATTTGAATTTCCACATACATTTTAGAATAAGCCTGTTGATTTCTAAAAAAAAAAATAGTCTGCTAGGATTTTGTTGCTTGGGATTGTGCTGAATTTTTAGATTAATTTGGGGAGAATTGATATTTTAATAATATCAAATCTCCCAATCTAACAATGTGATACAGTCTCCATTTATTTATATCTTCTTCGATTTCTGCCAGCAATGTTTCATAATTTTGAATGTATTTGTCTTACATATTTTTGACAAATTTATCCTGAACTGTTTTATAATTTTTGATACTATTTTTCAGCAATGTGGCTTTTAAAATTTCAATTTTACATTGTTTGTAAATAAAATATGGAAGTAAAATTGCTATTTTGTATGGTGATCTTGTATCACACAATCTTGCTAAATTTACTCATTAGTTTTAGTAGATGTTTTTGTAGAGTACATTGTATTTTCTACATAGTCAATAAGTTTGTTTGTTAATGGAGACCATTTGACATCTTCTTTCCAAGTCTGGATCTTATTTTTCTTGCCTTGTTGCATTGGTTGTAACTGCAATAATGAATAGAATCAGGGTGAGCAGACACCTTTGTCTTGTTCCCAATATTAGGAGGAAGACATTCAATCCTTTATCATTCAGTTTGAAGTTACTCTATATTTTAAAATTGATATCCTTTATCATGTTGAGAAAATTCTCTTCTTTCCCTTATTAGATGACAGTGTTTATCTGGAATGGATGTTATATAATTTTTCTCTATTTACTGAGATGATCAGATTGTTTTTACATTTTGGTATGTTCATATGTGAGTGACACTGAGTTTTGAATGTTAAATTCATCTTTTTTCTTGGCAAAGGGCTCCACTTGTTTATGATACATTATCCTTTTTATACTGTGACAGATTTTATTTCTTACAACTTTTGATAGTATGTTATTGATGAATATTGGTGTGTCCTTTTCTCCTTCTGTAATGTCTTTGACTGGCTTTGGTACCAGAGTCATGATGGCTTTTAGAATGAGCTGAGTAGTAGGCTATCTGCCTCCACTTTCTGGAAGAGTTTGTGTGGACTTGGTATCCTTTAGAAACCATCTGGCAGAATTCACTGAAAGGTATTTGGTCCTGGACTTTTCTTTGTGTGGAGCCTTTAGATAAATTTTCACATTTTAACTTAAATTGTTGAATTTACCAGCATAAAGTTTTTCATTATATTATTTTTTTAGAATCTGTAGAATCTGTAGTGATGTCTTATTTCTCATTCATGATATTGGTAATTTGTGCCTTTTATCTTTTTTCCTGATCAATTAGTTTAGAGGCATAGTCTATTTTATTTATCTTTGTGATTAACCAGTTTTTCTCTATTTTTGTTTTGTTTTCTCTGTTTAACAGTTTTTCAGTCTGATGCTTATTCTTTCTTTTCTGCTTATTTTGGGTTTACTCTACTCTTTTTGTTGTTCTAATTTCTTAAAGGGGAAGCTTAGGACATTCATTTGAGACTTTTCTTCTTTTCTAATGTAGGTATATAGTGTGATACGTTTTCACAAAATTTTTATTTGTTCTCGTTTTCATTCAGTTAAATATACTTTCTAATTTCTCCTGATTTCTTCCTCGGCCTATATGTATAAGTATATAGAAGTAGAAAAGATCATATTTTGATAAAAATAAATGTTGGAATTGTTGAGAGACAGAAACACTAGTATTTTCCAAACAATTAAGTAATGACAAGCAATTGTGAAGATGGGAAATAGTTTAACACTTGATATGAAAAAGAGAAAGAAATTTCCAATTAATGTTCTGGTTGCCTGGTGGTGGTGAACCTGTTTGTTATCATCGGAGCTCTAAAATGTTCACCATCACTGTTACAGGAACAGTGATGCTGAAATAAAGGAACACAGAATACAAGACTTCTGCCAGCTGTTACTTACAAAAATATAAAGTGGGTCATAGTCTGGGGACACGACTAAGCTCTCAGGTGGTTTCATACTCAAGATTGAGGACTTTCCAGACGGTGGAGACGTCGAGTCCTGCTTTGGCAGTGCTATGATGGTGGTGACTTCGTCCTGTTAAGGAACAAGAGCAGCCTGTTAATCTTGACGCCAGGACCAGAGGGGAAAGGTGAGCGCTATTCTTGAAGGTAGGGATGTCTTACCTCAGCTCCTTGCTTTAGGGGCCGTGCAAGCTTTTGAGGCTTATAACTTGTTGAAGACTTGTGGACAGAGAATGGCTGGTATCCCTTAATTTTGTACAGCTGAGGAACCTGGAAGTAAGAGAAGACAACTGACTGAAAGTCTGGAAAAACCCATTACCGTTTGGTGTGGTCTACTTCTCAACCACAGCTGTAGCCTCAGATTGTGGCAACTGTTAGCTTGGGTTGCTGGACTGGACAGCACTAGACAGACATTAGGGCCAGTCCTGAGCTCTGTTCTGGGTCTCAGCACACGTCCGTGTTCATAACTGCTTTCTCATGCCATATGGCTTATCTGTGGCAATGCACCAGAATACTTTTATTTTCAAGAATAGAAGTGATCATGTACCTCAAGAAATGCTGACTACTTTGTGCTCACTTCATCTTGTGCTTTGTCTTGAATTTCCTAATAGATGGAATCAAAGTACTTCATGCAGCATACATAGTATATGGTATGCCCACAGAGTAAAGATCCTGGTTTCCAGGCCACGTTAGGGAAAAAACATCTGGGGTACTGCCAACACGCCATATAACAACAACAGAAATATACCATACGCCACTCCATATAATCCATAATAGGGCGAAGCCAATTAATGAAATTTAAATTCATTTCATAAGAAACCCCCCAAATTAATGCTATATGACAAGTCTGACCTGCAAATTGAAGAAGGAATAACTCTGCTTAATTTGGACATCCAAAGGCTTTATTGGGACTAGTCCGAGGCCATCAGGAGCCTAAAATGCGAAAATTAGAAAAAAGTGGACAGATAATCAACTCTGGGCAAAAGCAGCTACACTTCTATCACAGTTTGAAATATGAAGTAAACAGTTCTACCCTCAGAGCAGTCCTCCTCCTCATGACTGCAGTTGCTACTGGATCTGTGGGACACAGGCACCCTGGCCATCCCCGTGAGTGTACGCGGATCTTCTTTTTACTGTGTGCTGTCACGGGCTGCAGTGTGTCACCCAGAACTCCTTTCAGGCTTGAAGGACACAGTCCCCCAGCTGTTTGGAGTCCACCCTTTTCGGGAGCTACCTTACCCAAGGCCATATACCCCTCTCCACCAGATGCCTCCAGTGACAGGTCAAAGCTGAGGTGCCAAGGCCAGGTTCTCCCACACTGTGCTGGCCTCAGAGCCTCTCACAGGCTCAGCTGAAGAGGGCTTTGCTAAGACAGGTCACGGTCCTGTTTCTTTCTGCGCTCCTGTCCCTGTGCTGCTTCCATGGTGCTGCTGGGAGCCCTTCCTGCATGCTCATCTGCCTCTGACACCGAGAACCTCAAACAGGGCCTGGGTCATGGTGGGCACTCTAAATCCCACACTTCTCCTAGTCTAGGACACTGCCATTCAATTAACAGTATGCTATGTTAAGAGGCATTATTTGGGGGCTGGGGATTTAGCTCAGTGGTTAGAGTGCTCACCTAGCAAGCACAAGGCCCTGAGTTCAACCCCTGGCACCAAAAAAAGGAGCTATTATTTGTAAGGACATTTCCCAATTCCACAGATGCTGAATGTAAAGCAAAGTGCATCCTGGAATGGACAAAATACAGTATTTATGGAATAAATTAATATATTTTTATAGACAGAAATGCTATTCCATTTTTATCAATAGACAGACATCCAATCCACTTTTCATCCACCCCAGGACAGCAGAGAAGTCTGAGCGTGCTATCTAAAAACCAAATGAAATGCGTGAGTTTTCACCTATTCAGACATAATGAGATGGGCTCCACGACACAGTGATGACCTCTCTTCACCACATTAATTATGGGCTGTCAGATATTTATTACTGCATGAAGATCATAGATTCATTATTTCCTAGGAACCAAATATTTTAATCTTTTAAGTCGTTTAATTACCAAAAGCAGAAAACACATGGAACTTCTAACTCAGTCCTGGATTTTCTGAGTAGATGAACCAATAATGCTTCACAAGTATTTTGGAATATGAATGGCAAGTTTATTCTTTTCAATCAAAAAGTTATTTTGCATATGCACTTGTAATGATGATTTAAGCATGCTTTTTAGTATTAACTTTACAAACTTGAGAAACATTTTATGATGGTTTTGTGACTTTGTGTCTCGGTCTCCTCATCTGTAAAACGATAAACTTATCACATAGGTTTACTGAAAATTAAAGGGATCATACATACATTTGAAGTACTTAAGACCTTATGTGCAATGTAAAGGTTAATTATTATTTTTGTTATCATGAGTTTTGTTATAATGAATAATTGTGACCATAAGTCTCAGAGAGAGAGAGAGAGAGAGAGAGAGAGAGAGAGGAGAGAGAGAGAAAGAGAGAGAGAGAGAGAGAGAGAGAGAGAGAGAGAGAGAGAGAGAGACCGACCGAGACCCGGAGTGACCGTCATGGGCCAGCCTGTCAGATTCTGGGACAACATCCCTTCCTCACTAAGCTGGCCCAGACCCTTCAGCTACCCTTCTCTTGGCCGCCCATCTGGGAGGCAGCAGAAGGCTCAGGGGAGCAGGTCCTGCTTCCCTGGGCTGGCTGGGTCCTCTCGCTTCTTCTCTGCCTATCTGCTCTCAGGTCCTGGCCCAGACTGGCGAGGACCCAGCCCAGTTGCCAGGAAGCTGTGCACAGGTGTACGGGTGCTGTAGGTGTTGGGCAGTAGATGATCCCCAGTTTTCCACGGTTCCATGGATCACATTTCCCCTGTACAGGCCTTGAAGCCTCTGGGGAGGGCAAGTGACTAACGCAGGGCTTCTCTTCTCCAGCAGCCTGCCCAGCAGTCAAGTGGCAGTGCTGGCCCCGCCCACAGCAGATTGGCGCCCACTAGCTCGCTGGAGTCCTGGGGAGGGCTGTAGGACGGGAAGGCGAAGGGCAGCACTTCATTGGGCGACACTGAGAAGTGGCAAGAGCAATCCTCCTGACCGATTAGTGACTGAGGGTCCTTGCAGGGATGCTCGTCTACGGGTGAAGAACACAATAGTTTTTTCAGGAGGCTCTTAATGTGAAACTACCACGGTTTTTTTTTGGTTTTTTTAGGGGGGGTAGTGCTGGGGCTCAAACTCAGGGCCTTGTGCTTGCTAGGCAAGTGCTCTACCACTGAGCTAAATCCTCGACCATAAAACTAGCATGTTTTAGTTGCACATTTACCACACACCATTTCAAAAAGAATATTCCTGTTTGTATTCTTGTATACATATGTATACATACGTGTATTCCTATTTTTAGTTCCCCTGTGTTCTTTACCTCAACCCCTTATCCAGTTTTTTAAAAAAGTATTTTATTTTGCTCCTAAAAATTGTAATTCTTCAAAATTTTTTATTAACAAGTATTGTATGTATTTTTTTTATAATGATTACATTCATCTCATTTATTTTGTACCTGTACATGATGCATCTTGGTTCTTCCCCCTCTTCCCCACCCCTCCCCTCTGTTCCCTCCATCCCTATTTACAGCAGGTTTATTCACATTTCTCCATGAAGTATTGTATGTATTAATGGAGCTTAGTGTGGTATTTCCATATATGCATATAATACACACTGATCAAATCCAGCCTTTTTTTCCTCCTCCAAATCCTCAGTAATCACTATTCTACTTTCAGGTCCTCCCAAAACTTTAATTCTTAAGTAAAACAGTTCTTGTGAATTCAGCAAGTAAAAAGTTTAAATTAAAAAAACTTTTATAGATAAATTAAAAATTTTTTATAGATATCCACCCATAATTTGTGAGTAAATTTCACTTTTTTTGTGAAATAAACTTCAAAACCAGAAATAAAAATAATACGTGAGGAAATAAAGAATAAATAAAATGCTAAGAAATGTTTTGGGAAACAAAGTACACACCTGGACCTTGGTAGAGGAAGGGATGCAGGAGTATGGGTGCTGCCAGGGAGGATGCAGGTGAGGGGGAGAGGGAACCTAAGCGGTTCAGGGCTCAGGCCAGGGAAGAAGGAGGCCCTGGGAGAAAGAGGGCCAGCTGGGGCCATGCATATGAGCCCTGGATTAAAGGGATTTAGCTCAGTGGTTACAGCGCTTGCCTTGCAAGCGCAGGGCCCTGAGTTCATCCCCAGCACCAAATAAATAAATAAATAAATAATAAAAATAGTGGGCGAAAATGGCGACATGGCTCTATGGTTCCCACTGGGAGGGGGCCTCTGACAGCTCCAGCTAATCTGGGGTTCAGAGGATTGAAATTTCTTTAAACAATAAAGACAATACGAGATTTAAAAGCTTTGTGTACCAGGAACAGATGGAGAATACACCAGATTCAGTCAGTCCATCAGAAAATGTAAATGATGACTAGTCTAGTATCTCTGATGGCAGGAGGAACAAGGGCCCCAGACAAGAAGTCAAGCCATGGCCAAACTTCACGGAGTGTACAGCTTAGACTGGGGTCTGGTGACCTTGTTTATTAGCTGGGAAGGTGTTTTGGCCAAACCTGGCATGCAGATCTGATTCATGTCATAGGACAGGTAGGGTAACAGCACCTAGAGATAGCCGTAAGAACCTCTAAATGTGTTAGTTTATATGGTGAGTGTGAGTGACTAAGTATCCTGAGGTGGGGAGATTGTTCTGGGCTATCCAGGTGGGCCTGAGGAATCACAGCATTTAGGTAAGAGGAAAACAGGAGGGTAAATCAGAAAGGGTGATAGGACGACTGAAGCAAGACACAAGGGTGATGAGAGGAAGGGCCCCGAAGGATGAAGGTGGTCTTTAGATGCTGGAAAAGGAAAGGAAACACGTGCTCTCTGAGGCCCCCAGGGGCTGACCCCTCAATTTCAGACTTCTCATCTCTAGGACTGTGACAAACGAACCTGTGTTGCTTTAGGCCGTTGAATCTGTGGTGGTTTGTTATAGCAGTAACAGGAACTAACACATGTAATCCATGGAAATATTTTCTATCTCCACAGTCAGCGTCATTATGCAGAAACCTCACACTCTGAAGAATTCGGAGCCTAGCACCACTGTACTTCTCAGCCACACCTTACCGTGCACTAATGATTGCTTTCCTTGGTAGAGATGGTTTAGTATACTCGGTCTGTTTATTTTACGGATCGCAGTTAGTGTTCTGAGTAACAGTCTCTGAAGCATGATCTGGGATGATTGGAAAGAACAGGAACTTCAAATTACTAAGTGATACATGTCACTTGTATTCAACCTCATTTACTTTTCCCGATCACAACTAAGAGCTGAGACCACCATTCTAAGAAAGAATTTAAGAATTTGAGAGAGGCATGCTGTCCAAGACCACGGCCACAGGGACTTCACAGTCCAGGCAGTGGGACCAGCCTGGATACAAAAAAGGAAAATCAGGATATCTTCTATCATTGTCCCACACAATGTGTGAATCCTGGTTTTCTCTTATTTCAAGAGTGGAGAGAATGGGTAGTTCTACCTTCTTTCTTCTGCATGCATCTGAATAGCAGTGCTTCCACTGTGCTGTTCTCTGAGTTAGGGAACAAACTGCCTGGGTGATTCTATAGAGACAGGGCTGGGGACCAAGCACTGTGCTGATTCACACCACTCAGCTTTGCACCCACTGCTGCTGTGCAGGCTGTGGTGGGAAGGCTCATCCCTTCCACAATCAGCACTCCTTTCTTTTTGCTATAAAACTCTTCCATCTAATACATTAAGTGGCTACTTTGTGCCCAGCTCTGTGCAAGTCACAGGAGAGACAATGGGGTGCAAATATAAATATCCTGCCTGTAGGGGGCTGACACTCTAAATGTGTGTGTGATGGGTAGAAAAGGGCAATGATGAACCCTTACACAAATAAACATGATAAATACCACGTGAAAATCAAAGAGGGCAAATGTATGAGGGCATGGCTGAGTAGCCAGAAATGGCGGGTCTGTCCACTTATGCAAGGAGGATGAATGAAGGCCTCTCTGAGGAGGTGATACTTGATGGCAGCCTTGAGTGCCAAGGGCACAGGATGATGATGGAAAGATCTTGGAAAAAGAGTTCTGAGTGCAGGAACCCACAAGTACAAAGATCCTGATGCAGGAACAAAGCAAAAATGTCTAGAGGACACAAAGGAATTCAACATGGCCTTGCAGTCATGATAAAAACTGCATTTTATTCTAACTGTGACGGCAAGCTTTTGAAAGGTCTTAGCTGGGGAAAGATAGTCATTTTTACGATTAGCAAATCCTCCTCTAGCTGCTGTTTGGGGGACCTGTGGCTGTGGTCCAGGTGAGAGAGACAGGGCTGTGGCCGTGCCAGGACAGATGGCAGGGAACTATGAGGCTGGGCACAGACCAGCACACAGAACTGATCATATTCCCGTGGCATGTGAGAGAGACTAGGCCATCACTCAGAACAAAGCACAGAACTTCGGGTGACCCTTTTTCCAGGTTGGAGGGCTCTCTGTAGGACCAAAGTGGTCCCACCAGTGACAAGCCGGCCCAGCCAGGCTCTTGCTGGTGTCAGCACGTGGTCAACAGCTGTGCCTTCTCCCTTGGAGCACAGCTTTGTGCCACCTCTTTCAGCCACTTTCTGCCTATCCTGAGCATCCTGTGGCTCCCTTAATCCGCACACATACTGAGAAAGGGGCCTCAGTGACATTAGCTCTACATGGGTTTGGATGTTGGTGGGAAAGTTGCTGACAGTGACTTTGGCATCTTCAGGCTGAGAAAGCTGCCTGAAAGACAACCTGCGACCCATATTGTTGCAATCCCTTATATACACTCACTCATTTAGTCTTCACAACAACCCTATAGTGGGTCTAAGACAGGTCTAAGCCTTACTTTCGGAGTCCGGATGGAGTCAGTCCCCAGAGCACAGAGGTTACAGTTTGAGTCTGGAATGTCCCCCAAAGGCTCAAATGCTGGCAGCTTGGCCGCAGCCTGTGGGGCTACTGGGAAGTGGAACCTTCAGGAGGTGGGGCCCAGTGGGAGGAAGTGAGGTCATGGTGGCGTGGCCTTGAAGGGGATATTAGGACCCACCCATTCTCTGATTCTCAGGCACAATGAGGTGAGCAGCTTGCTCCACTACACAGTCAGCTGACTCAAACCCCACATTTCTGAGTTATCATACAAGGTGGCAGTTTCCCTCCTAGGTATGTGTTCCCAAGAGAATTAAAAGCATGTGACTGCTAACTTGTACATGAATGTTCACAGCAGCATTGCTCATCATAGAATGAAGCTGAAAACAACTGGGATGTCCATCAATAGATGAAAGATGAAGAAAATGTAGTCTAGCCAAAGAGTGGAATATTATGTAACCACAACAATGAGTGAAGTATTGATACATGCTGTGACACTAACGAACTTGAAGGTATGCTAAGTGAAAGAAGCCAGTTATAAAAGGCACATATTTTGTGATTCTATTTATATGAAATGTTCCTAAAAGGCAAACCCATAGAGATGGAAAGTAGATGGGTGGTTGCCAAGGGCTGGGGATGGGGAGTGACTGCTAATAGGTCCTGAGTTCCTTTTTAGGTGATAAAAATGTCCTAATGCTAGATAGTGATGATGGCTGCCAAACTCTGGGAATACAGTAAGACCTGTCAGTCGGGCACTTTACAAGGTGATTTCTATGGTAGATAAGTTGTATTGTATGGTTGTAAAGATGTTATTTTAAAAACTCCAGTGTTTGATTTCCCAATACTGAATGACTAAACAAACCCCAATCAAGAGCCAAAAGTTACCTTGCATACAGCTTGTTGAAACCTTCTCTGTGCCCTGAACCTATTAATCCAAGTATTATTAAGGAGTGGATCAAAATTAGGCTGCAAATCTTTGATATTCTGTGAATATAAAACATAAGCACATTTTACATTTAAACTTAACTCCTGGAGTAAGCATTTAATGAAGCTGTTTTACAATCTGAACCCAAATCAAGTTATTATTAATCTGTTCTGCCATTTAGTGAGCACTTTTAGTGTACACAGTAGTGTCAGGAAGGTTTCTGTGGCTGGGGGTCAAGAGCAGAAGACAAGAATGGAGTTGTAAGAAACTTACGGTCTAGTTAGGGCAGGCCAACACTTGTGACCCCGGAAAGAAGAATAAAGTCCCATGGAGATCACTCCCCTGGGAAGGGGTTGGCACTCTCAAGGGTAGACTGAGATCCCAGCTGGGAAGGAAGCTGCTGTGCTCAGCACCATGTGCCCACTGCCAGCACCACCTGTGTGTGTGGGTCCCAGTGTGCCTAGGCCAGGGGATACGTGAGGATGGGTGGGTGCCAGCATAGAACAAGGCTATTGGAGCCTCAGGAGCTGCAGGTTCTGGAACAGGGAAACAGCATGATGGAAGCTACCAGCAATGAATCAGGTGCACACTGGCCTATGAGGTGTGCTGTAGAGGAGCAGGGGCAGGAGCAGGAACAAAAACCTGCCAGGTTTGTCAAAGGTAGGTATGTAGAAATCCCATACCACCCAGTCATTCCCCTACTAGGTGTCTTCCCCTAGTAATAGCTAAATTCTTCCCCAGAATTTGTAACAGCTAAATTCTGGAACCAACCTGTATATCCATCAATAGATAACTGGATAAACAAAATGTGGTATCTATACACAATTGAATACTATTCAGCTATAAAGAATGACAAACTAGTCATTTATATGAAAATGAATGGACCAGGAAAATATAATGTTGAGTGAAATAAACCAGATTTGCAAGCTTGAATACCATATGGTATCCCTCATTTGAGTGAGGCAAAATACAAACCAAAGAAAATGGTAAACAATGGATACAAAAAGGCAAAGTGTTAGATATAAGCTAACAGGCAACAGGACCAAGGGAACAAGAAGAGGGCAAAGGGGGAGGGGAATGGGAATCCAGAGGAATAATGATATCCTAAAAGCAAGAACTTGATAATCCTAACCCTAACCCTAACACGTACACTAGGCACTACAGTAACTTTACGTACTTATGACTTAATGCTGCATCTATATGGTTGTTTACATTGCTCACTGTTATAAACAAAAGGCACAATGTATTGTCGTCTGTAAGCTTGTGTAATGGGTTGTTAAGTCTGTGTAATTTTGGATAAATTTTAATAAAAAATCTGTAAAAAATAAAAAGGTAGGTATGAAGGTGGGACTTGGGCATAGCCTTGTTGGAGAGCTACAGGTGACACTTTGTGGCCAGATCCAATGGGAGGGAGAAGAAAAGAGGTGAGAATAATTCAGGCATAACAAATCCAAAAGTGAGAGTGAAGCGGGGGGAGATTAGAAAGAATCGTGTTCAATGTTAAAATGAAAAGTTGGAGTTTTAACCAAAACTGTTACATGACAGAGCATTGGGGGAAGCTTATTGTTGCCATTTTATATTTGAGGACACTAAGGCATCATGGCTAAAAGGCTTGTCCTGGGTCTCACATTTGTCACAGAGCTGGAGCTGAACTTGGCTTCTGTCTTGGGATCTTGCACTGTTTCCATCAAGGGGTGAAAGAGGGTGGACCGAGGTCAGGGGCCCACCTTGGGGACTTGGAGGCGGGCACAGAGACCAAAGGGAAACAAGAATGGAGAACAAGAAGGAGCAAGTAGAGGTACAGACAGCAGGAGCCCAAATATGTGATGCTAGCTGATTTCAAGAGAAACATTAATTACAAGTTTCGATGCTTTACTTGAGAAGAGAATGTATAATTAAAAAAAAAAACCCTCTAAAGACATAGACGCCAATCAGCTATCTCTTGGTAAAGGAGTATCTGTAACATCACTTAACATTTTCAAAGATAAGCATTTAAATAACAGTAAATAATTAGATTGCAAACAAAGGAAAGTGACCCACCTCTTCTAGGTTATGAACTACTCGTTTATGGTTAACTTCTGTTGTGAGTCGCTGAAATTCCTTTTCCCATACAGGATCTCCTCTGTCTAGCTGGGTTTTTAATCATTAAACATATTAAAGTTGAAGGCAATGCATAAAGCTTTATTTCACTTTAAAACTGGTAGAAACCCACTGAGCAATTGGTCAAACCCACTCATGGGGCTCTGGACAGGAGTGGTAAACACACAGGAGGTCATTTACTGTTAATAATCACACTTACTGTTTAGACATAGGAAATTTTTATAGAAATAAGAAAACCTAAGACTTTTAAAAAATATATATATAACCAGAGGGTAGTATCTCTGGAAATCACTTTCAAGGCACTTAAAACTCACAGGAAGAATTTTAGGAAGTTACATAACTACGGGAGTATGTACATTATAAATTTCATTGAAAAGCTCTTCAGAGTTATCCAGATGTCAGGTTTTAACAAAGGCATGTAGTCACGCCTCTCCTTTTCTCGGCAGTAGAGGTTGATGGGTCTTTCTGGGCTAGCGAGCAACCACGGCCTTCCCTGAAGTACGTCCCCAGGTGGCTTGTCCTACCTCTGCACCAGGTCTGCTGGGCAGATGGCCCCTGGGAGCTCTTGCCTTCTCCCGGGAGCCACAGGTGACCCCAGAGATGGGCCAGCTGAGCTGGACCAGGTCTATATTCACCGGCCCTTTGAGAAAGGGGACTGTGCCTGCTGCAGATCATATTAGTCTCTGACTCTCTGTGGGTCCTATTCTTTATTTGTTGGATAACTTTGAAAACAAGCGTGGCTCCTGGGTATCCTGTTCACAGTCATTTTAAAAGACTTAATTAGAAGAAATTGGTTATGATCATATTAACATCTGAGTCAGAAATAAGACAGGAGAATTACTGTCTGAAGTGTGGTGAGCTATCTAGCTTGGATTCACATGTATTAGGAGGCTGAGTTTGAGAACTCAAAATCACAATTCAGATTTTGTAGGGGAAAAGATCCAAACCCCCTTACTATCACCACCAAGAGTAAAATAAAACAGGCAACTTAAAGAAAGAGTTGCCCAAAGATTGTTGACTAGAATAAAGAAAAGGAATATTTATCATATCTTCATAGAGACTACTTATTTATGATGAATTATTTCAGAATTTCATGCTATCTCCTGTCTCCCCTAATATAAGCTCATCCATAGTCTTTGCTGCTCTGTGCCATCCAGCTGTGATACTACCTCCTTGTCCAAGACCTCTTTAGCTCAGCTTTCTGCCACACACTTCAGGTCTCTACATGTTCCTGTCACTGGGTCACCTGCCGGGGCCCACCTGCTGGATGAAATCCCTTGAACATACACACCCTGCACACTTCGTTCCCCAGACTCCAGGGCCCCGGGCTGCCTGCTCATCCTTCTCCTTGTCTTTCTCCTTGATGCTAAGGACCTGACCCCTCCTTCCTGTACATGCTGGCACTCACAGCCTTAATTCTCATAGTAACCTGGCTGTGGCATGTTTGTATCACCTTCTTTTTAGTAAAGAGTTAAAAAACCTCATTCCATTGTAGGCTTGACAGAAAATAGCCTGCAAAGAATCTAATTACATGGAACTACATTAAAACCTGTCTTTCCTAAATATGAAGATTTATCAATGAAGTAATTTTATATTCATGACAAATAAAGAAAAATATGATAAATTTATCCAAACATCTGGTTTGGGCTTCAAGTATAGGAATAAAAAATGAGATATCTAATAAGACACACGTTTCTCCCTAATCCCACCTACTCATGATATCAGGTTAGTCTCTCTGAAATTCACACTGCTAAGCTTCATGATCTGTTAGAGGGTGAAATGTGTCCCCCATGACTCATATATTGATGCCCTAATCCTCAAGACCTTGGCATGTGGCCATATTTGGAGGTAGGGTCTTTAAAAAGGTGGTCAGGTTAAAATGAGGTCATATGATCGGTGTCCTTGTAAGAAGAGGAGCTTAGGACACAGACACTGTGAGAAGATGCCATCTGTGAACCAAGAGACAGGACTCAGAAGAAACCCACCCTGCTGACACTTGAACCCTAAAGCACCCTTCTGTTGTCTAAGCACCCAGTCTGTGGGACTTTCTTACAGCAGCCCGAGCAGACTAACACAATCTGTGATGATTCTGTGAGTCCTACCCATTAAGTCCAAGCCCCTCCCATACGGTGTCCTGGCCGAGTAGTATCTCTTCTCATCTATGTATGTCCTGTGCTTCAGCCCCTGTGGGCTTGTCCCCTATGCTCTCCGCACCTGCTCTGCTGTACTAACCACATCCACACCATGGTCTATGGGAAGGCCACAGGTACTGTGCAGTCCCACATCTTCCATCCCTGAACTTTGGTGTCGTTGGTGTGGCCCTACTTCCCTTACCCCAGCTGCCATTCTCTGCTTAGCCCGTTTGAGTGCCTGTGACTTGGGACTGACTCTGGTGTGGCTCCCAGGTACTGTCTCTGGGCCTCACTGGTCTCTACGCTAGGCAGAACACGAGTGTACCTCACAACCAGAGTTATAGCCCAAATTTGAGCCATATGAGTGACTCTGTCCTCTTACTAATTTTCAAAATTGTACCACATCTTCCAAGAAGCTTTCCAATTAGATAAATTCCCTCTTCTCTCTGGCTCCTTAGACCCCCCCCCACACCAATGCGCAGGATAGGTCTCTTGTAACACCCTTGGTTTACAGTTAACAATTTACTTGTTACCAGCCTCCTCCCCTCCCAAAGTAACTATAGGTTTTCTTTCTCCTGATTTGGCATGTTGCATACAAAAGGAATTCAAAATATTTAATGAAACAAATGATACCCAATTAGCAGTCATTCTGACCTTGTAGTTGGTGTATATTCTTTGCTGCTCCTCAGTAAGCTCCTTTCTAAATTTAAAAGACATATGATCTTTACCAAGGTGCACCTGCCTGGGGAGAAAAAGGTCAACTTCCAGAACCCATCAGAAAACATAATCAGCTTTAGGATGGAGTGTATTGCTGTATTCCACAATAGAAATTAGATGTTAAGGTCCTGGAGGAAGCATCCTGGGAGAAAGAAGTTGTAGAAGTCCCAGCAACATCAGTAAGATGACTTATAGGACCCATAAAATGAATCTAATCTCCTATAACACATGATTAAAATATTTATAAATAAAAATCTGGATGCTCAGCATCATTAGTCACTAAGGGAATGCAAATCAGAGTCACATGATATACCGCACACACCTACTGAGACGGCTATAATAATAATGATACTTTTAAAATAATGGGAAGCAACAGGTATTGATGAGGAACTGTAACCCTCACGTGTTGCTGGTAAGAATGTAAAATGGGGCAGTAACCATGGAAAGCAGTTTAGTGGCTCCTTAAAAAATGACCATGGACACAGAAGTTCTATTCCAAGAGACCTGAAATAGTATGTTCACAAAAAAATTGAATATAACTGTTCATAGCAGCATTGCTCACAATAGTCAAAAAGTGGAAATCATTGAAATGTCCATTAACTGATACATGAATAAACTGAAATGTGTTATATCCATACAAAGAAACATTATTCAGCCATGAACAGAAATGAAGTATTAATACATGCTATGATGTGGATGGACATTAAATATTCGTTAAGTGAACCAGCCAGGGAAGACCACAATTTCTATGAATCCTCTTACAGAAACACCTAGAACAGGCTCTCCATAGACAAAAACAGATGAGTGGTTGCTGGGAGCTCTGGAGACTAAGGAATGGGGAGTGGCTGTTAACGGACAAAGTGTTTCTTTTTGGACTGATGAGAATGTTCTGGAATTAGGTAGTAATGAAGGCTGCACAACACTGTGAATATACTAAAAACATCTGTACTATAAAATGATTAAAATGGTGAATTTTAAATTATATGAATATTTTCACAATTTTCAAAACTCATATGTAATATAAGCACATGTCCAAAATAAATCATAGCTATGATTTTAAAACTGGAGTGTGTGTCTGGAGAACTGTTTTAGATCAAAGGAAACTAAAGAGACATGAAAACTGAACACAAAGTGTATGGTCTTTGATGAGACCCTGGATTCCCCCTCTCCAAAACCAAACCAACCAAACAAATAAACACAAAACAAAAAATCAAATATAAAGGTAATTATTGGGACAACCGGGGAAACTTGCCTGTGGAAGGATTACTGAATAATATTCTATGAGTATTAAGTTTCTTAGAAAGGTTTACAGAAATGTTGGAGAATGTCTTTGTTTCCAGGAGTTACCAGCTAAAGTATTTGGAATGAAACTTACTAATGCTGCAACTAACTTCAAAGAGCTCAAGACAAAAAAAGTATGCATGTCTGGGTGTGTGTATGTGTGTAAATGTGTGTGCATGGGGGCGCAGGGTGAGGGGACACAAATGTGGCATAACGGTAACAGTTTATGAACCAAGGTCAAGTGGATATTGGTGTTATTGGCAATGTTGCTTAAAAATCTTTCAAATAAAAAGTTGAGAAATAATATTAGTGGAAAATACTACTTCAGAAAGGAATTATGCTGTGATTTCCAGTATGTCACAAAGATGCACAGAAAGCAGGAAAGACATCAGTGTTACCAGTGATAGTTGCAGAGTGGTGGCATTACTATGATTTTAAAATTCTCTATAGTTTTAAAAAGATATCTTTTCATGTTTCCTACAATGACAATGTGTTAGTTTTTCATAATAGGGAAATAATTTTAAGAATAAAAATCTTCATTTACTTGAAGTACTTTCCACTTTCCAGATCAAAAATACAGATTTATGTTGAAGGAAAAGGATTTCTATTGGAAACAAAAGCCATTTGCTCATTAAAATAGGGAATCAGCATGGCAGACACATCCTCGGGAGGCCTACAAGGTCAAGGCATGTTCTTATGTGTCTGGGAAGCTGGGAGCACGTGGACTAGGAATCCTCTCAATGGCACTTTCCAGGCATCTCCCCCCCCCCACCCTTTTTTAGGCTAATTTCAACAGTTTTGAATGTTTACTTTAGAGCAGGGTGTGGTAGTACATGCCCATAGTCTATGCTGCTCCATTGAGCCCAGGAGTTTGGGGCAATTTAGGAAACACAGTGAGACCTCATTTCAACGAAACAAAAACTTATGAAAAGTAAAAGAAAAGTTTACTTTAGCTGAATCTGTACACATGAATATGCCTAGTAGTAACAAGTTTTTAAAAATAGTAGAAGATTCCACTTTGATCACAGAAGCATAAGAATTTTCGTATCTGAGTTTTATCCCCCATCCCCAATAGCTGGGCTCCCAGAAAGCCCCTGGGGCACACACCATGGGGGACAGAGGCTTGTGGTGGGCTGAGAAGTGATGGGATGAAATTCAGGGCGCCTGAGCCACCCCAGATCTGCCCTTGAGTGTGTGTTAGGGATGTTGCTGGCTGTGGGGGTTGGCAGGGCTCAGGGTTCCAGCCTCTCACAGTCACTCCAGTTCTCCACTGTCAGGTCACATTTAGGGGCCAACATGGTTTGGTCATGTTAATATGTTCTTTATAGAGACTCATTCTGAAATGGAAGACCAGTGGAAGGGAAAAAATGATCAAATTCACCAAAGGGCATAAAAAATCATTACATCTCATGCATGAAAGATAACCCCTTAAAAACAATCATACTGCTACTTGATACAAATAATGGCTCAATATCTACCATTTAAGATGATTTTCCATCTCTTCCTTAATGTCTTGTCTGATTTTCTGTTCAAAGAGCGCCTCCTTCATCTGTCTTGTTTTTGAAATCTCAGGGCCTTGGTCCAAAACTGAAGTCGGGAGCAAACAATGATTACCCCAGTAATCAAATCAGGACGATTTGCTGAGACAAACACATTTCTAATGATGAAACATAACAGCAATCTAACTGAGTTTCCATAAACAGTGCTCATAAATAA
>PVJO010018927.1:0-35478 GCA_004026905.1 Hystrix cristata | reverse complement strand
GCAGTCCTTCTTCCCAGCAGAAACCTCCTGAGCCTGGTCTGTACCGGCAAATTTCCTCATTTCCAAAGTTTTCCCAACGCTTCTCCTTCCCGCAATCCAACTCCAAAGGCTGCTAAACCACATGGTCAAGTATAGTCCCAGCAACGACCCCACTCCTCCGGTACCAAATTCTGTTTTAGTTACTTTTCTCTCGTTGTTGGGACAGAATACTCGACACTCAAAGTTAGGGGAAGAAAGGTTTATTAGCTCACAGTCTGCAGAGGTTTCAGTCTATAGTCCGCTGGGTCTGAGGCGGCAGGGCTGGCGTGGCGGACTCTCAGCCGGCCGCAAAGTAAAGTGAGGAAAATGCAAGGAATGTATGCGAATCAGCAATGCAAACAAGCAGCTAGTTAAGCATTCTTCCTCTATTATCTAGGCTACCTGCCCCCAGGGCAGCCCACACTCTAGATCCAGCTATCTCTCACCACATGAGGCTTTGGGGGGACATCTAGACACAAACCATAACAGCACCACTATGAAAGAAATTGGAGGAAAGTGGGCTTTCTAGTTCTATAATTTCTCCTCGTCTTCCTCCTCTTCCTCCTACTTTGAATCAAACCTAGAGCCTTCTGCATTCTACGCAAGCACTCAGCCACTGAGGCCACCCTAGGTCCTTGATTCTCAGAGGCATCGTTTCTCAGAGTGAAATGTGGCGGGCCACAGATGCCAACTCAGGGGCCCAGTCCACCCAGTCCCGGTGGCAGAAGCATTGCTCTAAGAGTCTATCTCTTTATGCATGTTTCATTTTATTTTATTTTTAATTTTTTTATTTTTACCAGGAACATGTATTGGTACATTGTATACATAATGATCATAATCAACATGGTTATTTTGTACCTGTACATTATGTATCTTGACTTCCCCCCCTTCCCCTCCCCACCCTTCCATTCACCCACCCCTCTCTAATTGCAACAAGTTTATTTACACTTTTCCATTTTTTTCCCTTTCATCTTACTTTTCTTTTAACCTTTCTTCTTTATCCCCCTTTTCCCTATCTAGTTTTCCTCTCTTTTGAATACCATCGTTTTTTTAAATTAAATTAAATTTTTTTTTTTTACCTAGTATCTATTATACTCCTTTGTCCTTATTTACACTTATGGTTCTTCATATCGGAGAAACAATTTGATGTGTACTGATAAGTGTCTGATTTATTTCACTTAATAGTATGTTCTCAAGGAACATCCATTTACATACAAATGACTCTAGTTTATCCTTTTTTATGGCAGAGTAGTACTCCTTTGTGTAGAAAAACCACATCTTCTTTAGCCATTCTTTAATTGTTGGGCATTTAGGTTGTTTCCAAGACTTAGCGATTACAAATTATGCTGCTATGAATGTGGTTGTGCATATATCACTCTTTAAAGGCAAACTCAAGACGAATTTTCTAGTGTTACAAAAGCAATTAGTGTGGTATTGCCATAGTGTAATGAAAATAGTGGTCGGGACAAAGATTCTTCTTTTTCTCTCTACATAAAAATTCATATGCAGTTTTCTTAATTATGTCACTTAATTTCTTTGAAATTTTTATTCGCTTATCTTTAAACTGGACAAATCATAATAAAACTCAGTCAACTTTACAGAGTGGTTTTGAGCATCAAGAGAAGGGACCGATTTTGGGTGAAAGTGATTTGAGCTCTGAAATAACATATCAGTGTCACTGGTTTTGTTTTAACTAATGTTGGGATATCTTGGGATAGGAGACATTTCAGCAATTTTTTGAATAATAACATATTTTATTATTTGTTTACTTATTTTTGGGTGCTGGGGATTGAACTCGGGATCTTGTGCTTGCTAGGCAAGCTCTCTACCACTGAGCTAAATCCCTAATCCCCTTTTGTATTAATCCCCCAAATTCCTGACCTACTGATTGTTGAAATACATAAATGCAAATATAATTTATTAATTAAGCAGGGCTGAAACTATGGATAAATTTGCATTTTTGTTATTATATATACATGTCGAGAAAATTTTAGAAAGCTTAATATTTTTCAGAACTCCTTGGTTGGTGCTCAATAAATGTTTACTGAGTGGATGAATGCATTTGAAATAGATTTATTTGATATTGTTAGTACAGAGCCATTCCTTTTAAATATGTTTTCCAAAAATATCTCATAAGAATAGAAAATGAAAACTTTGTTAATATCTTATTGATGTAGCCTCATGCAGGAGCATTAACATCAGTATGACAGCATATCAATAATGATGTGACTAATACAGAGAAATTCTGCCTGGAGGTTCATGCAAGAAGCCACTTAGGCTTTATTCTTATGATCTGAAGGGTCATTACTTATCAATTCTATTGTAATTTTATTGCAGTAAAATGAGCATATGTCCATCAATAACATTGCTAGTAATTCTTTTAAACAAAGCCATGATAAAGGGATCAGATCTATAACCACTGCACTCCTCAGGGAACAATTATTTCTCACACCTGTGGCTGATGTTTTATTTAAATCCTTTCTAAAATGTAAGAGTTTCTAAATATGATTTTGCACTAAGGAGTGAGTTTCCTAGTGTTTGGTGCTGGCATATAATGAGTAACGAATGCTATCTAGTTTCTGAGTTTAAAGTTGACATTTTCTTCCAGTGAGTATCAGTAAGGATTGTAGACTCCTTTCCCGTCTCATTCCCTCTCTTTCGCACTCCTTTTTGCCTTTTCTTCCTCCCTTTCACCCATCTCTTCATCTGTCACTTACATCAACATAGCATACAGAGGTCGATTGCCTCCCGTGCACTGTGGAATGTGGGATGTGACCGAAGAGGCTCCGGACAGCTGGCTCTCGGCGGTGGCTGCTCCTCAGAGGGTGTCTGTGATGTCTGGAGACAGTTTTGCTTGTCCCAGAGAGAGGTCTTCCTGGCCTTCGGGTAGAGCCAGCGATGCTGCTAAATACGAGGGGCAGGTTCGTAGCAGAGAATCGACCAGCCGGCAGTGTTGGCAGCGCTGAGCGGGGGAGCTGGGACTCACTCACTGCTGGCTTCCCATCTGCCATGTCCCTATCTGGTTGGTGCTTTCTCCTTGGTTCCTCAGAACTTCTAATGATGCCTTTTACATGGAGAGTGCTGCTTCAGGCCTCTACTTGTGTTATGGTCACCTTCTTCATCTTATGACAAAACATTACTTTCTCTGTGAGTGAGCACTGTTGTTACTCACCACACTCCTTCCCCACATTTTGTGCTAAAAATTAACATGAAGAGGATGTTTTACACTTTGTTTCGCTGAGAATGTTGTATTAGAGAGTGAAAGATCTTGTTTGTATTTTGCAATATTACATTGTCTTCCATTTATTTTATTACTGCTTTTGTTTCTTTCACAGTGTTGTTTGAGAGGTGTGGTAGATAGTGGCCAAGAGCACAAAACTGGAACACAAAGTCCTGGGTTTGAATTCTGACTGTGACGCTTACTAGTTGCGTAAACCTAACTGAGTGCCCATGAATATCAGTATGGAAATTCTCTGCAAAGTGAAGATTGTGCTTTGGGTTGATGTAAGTATTGAAGGAATTACCACTGTATTTCATCAGTACTAAAATGATACTGACTAAAAGGCACAGTGTTATTTTATATACCACCAAGGACGAGAAAATGCAGTTCAGTTATATTCCATCATGACTAAGGCATATTCCAGTGGCAGACGTTGTTAAAATGTGAAAAATAATGAGTCTCAGGACAAAATTTTGGAGAAAGAACACCAAAATCGCAGCACTGCCAATATTCTTCATGAGGAAGAGGCCCTTTTTCTTTTCTTTTTATTGGTGCTACTTCTATTCATGCATGTTTTAGAGGGTTACTAGCGATTTCAGTTTGAATATTGATTCTACTATTCTGTATTAAACTCATCGAAAAAGTAAGTGCAGGCAACTAAATGGAATCGTTTTGGGCGATGAGGAATTTTGATTCAGAATGTCCTGTAACCGCACCTGGAGCACATTTGGTTCAGCGCTCTGCGTTATGGTGCGCTGTGCATTTTCCTAACCGCCTCGTGTGAGAGTAAATCGCTCTGATTTGGTCAGTCCACAGCGGGCCCTGGGAATTTGGATCTTTAAACTTTATTTGAGATGAGTATTGCAGTGTTTCCCGGCATCCCAGGACTCCTGGGCTCCAGCGATCCCCCAATCCCCCCTGGATCCGCACACACTGTGTGGTGGCGCCGAGACTGCGCCCAGGGTGTTGCTCATCCTCCGCTCGCGCTCTACCACTGAGCGGCACCTCAGTCATCCTCGTAGGCTTTCGCACCACTCCCCAGGGACATCTGCTTGTGCGCCTCTCTCTGTCTTGCACCTTAGTCACTGTGTGTATTCCTCTTCCATTTTAATACTAATGAGTAGAAGGAAGGGAACAGGTGTTAGCAGACTTTATATACGCATTTTCTGGCACCATTTCAGGTCAGACTAGGTGTAAATGTCATACTCTACAAGTTGTTAGCGTTCTTGGTGCCACAAGATGTAGAAAACATAGATATGACAGGGTTAGAAATTAGCCTAAATCGAGTGGTGGAATATTCTGGAAAAGACTCACGTGAGGTCAGAGTTCAGAGTGTCACATTGTGAAGTCAGGAAACACCCTGACTCAGAAGGAGCCGGAACTCCTGACAATGCTTCTGTTAGTCACACACCCTTGTTGGCTCCCGGGTCTCAGGAAATCTGAGCGACTGGCCTCTTCCTTTTCTCCAGAGCAGAGCTGGTCTCCAGACTGTCCCCTTCCCTCCTCTATCTCATTTTTACATGGAGGCTGAAGGAACTGCAGAACAAAGTCAATTTTAGAACCTTCAAATGTTTGCCAGAGATGATGATAAGATGTGTAAGTCAACCAAGGGTACATTTAGAATCATGTCTGTAAAATCCAAGATTATGTCCATAACACAAGCCAGCACAGTTGGAGAGAAATGCCAGGACTCTGCTTCCCCCAATATGCAGACCAGAAGGTAGAGAAATGCAGTCCAAGAACAGCTCAACCAAATGGCTTGAAAACGAAACCAAACTGTTCTAGGATTTTGGGAGTACACGAATGCACCCCTAAAACGGAGCCTAAGCCTTTATACATAAACATTGGTCTCCATTTCTCTGTGAGAGGTGAGACCAGTGCCTATGGGTGTAAGAATCTTGGCAGACACACTGTGGGGCTTAGTGGGCTCTTTGTCAGATATCAAGGACAATGGCAAGTGACAGCTAAGTCAGCTGCCATGTGGTTTACTGAACTCAATACACCAACAAACATAATCTAGAAATACAGCTTACATGTCTACTGTTTTCCTGTTTATGTTAGCATCTTTCAGAAACTCTCTACTCTGCCCTCAAAAATCGTAGTAAGAAGCCAAAATAAAGCCAGAATACAATGAAAGATATCACTAAACTAGTTACTGAATTTTGGCAAAGAGCTAGAATTTTACATCCTCATTTCCCTTGCTGTCTGAAAGGGCACTTATTTTAATACCGCCTGATCTTGGATTTTCAGTTAGGCAGATGGTTAGGACATTAAGATAATATATTAACAACAGATGTACACATTTCCCTGGACTTAACTGCGGAGAAGCTGCTGTCCCAAGGAATTATTGACGAAATTTAAAATCTCTCACTTCCAGTTCATAGGTTTGAAAAATGGTAGCTTTGTTGTATCCAGAAATCATTACTAATACACGTCATGCATTATGCCCTTGGTCCAGATATCATATTTAGTATGAATAAGTAGCAGTTGTAAGTGGATGAGAAGTGATTTCTTTTTAAAACGAACCACAACTAATTACTATCTGGCAGTGTTTGAAGTGGCCCTTTGACAAAGGCATTCTGGTTTCGACTAAATTTGACCAGATTCCTTGGGATATGGAGAATCTTTCATGACTTTCTTTTTATTTTTTGCAAAGGGGAAATATAGTCATGAGTTTTCTAAAAGGTTATTTTACCTTTTCAGTATGCTTTTCAAATGTTACTAATGTTTACTAACATTTGAAATAATTGGAAATGTTTAGAAAGAAATAATAATTTGAAATACAGAAGAACCTGAGACATGGCTTATATACTTACCATCTGAAAGTTTCCCTGCCTATAAAATATTATTAATAGAAAATTGTGGGAATTTAGGGAGGAATACAGTGAGGCACTATTTATTAAAATCATCTAACATTAACTGAGAGAGGACAGGTAAAACTGTTGTTGGACTGTCCTGGGGGCATCTTTCTTGGCAAAGTGAAATTATTTTATTCCCAAAATGTGCTCTCTCTCTCTCTCTCTCTCTCTCTCTCTCTCTCTCTCTCTATATATATATATATATATATATATATATATGTATATATATTTAAATTTTTGATTTCCCAAATTCACATTGAGTAAGCATGACTTCTTGGTGAACTGTTGTAGACATTTTAGGACATAAACTTGAATATCACCACCACAAGCAGGCTGCAGACAGTCCTATCATACCCCAAACCTCTCCCAAGCTGCTACCTACAGTCTCACGCCTGCATGTGTGCACATGACAACTTCTGATCTATTCTCTGACATGAGTGTTGTCTTTCCACAAATGTCTTATAAATGGAATTAAGCTATGCAACCTTTTGCAAGTGGCTTTTCTTCACTCGGCGGAATGACTCTGAGGTCTGTCCAAGGTGTTGTGTCTATGAGTATGTATTTCCTTTTCCTTGCTGAGTAGTATTCCACGAACCAGTTTGTTCATCCATTCAGTGTTCAGTGAAAAACATTTAGGTTTTTAGTTTGGGGTACTTATTGATAGTGCTGCTAGAAATGTTTATGCACAGGCTTTTGTGTGGATGTGAGTTCAAATTTGTGAGAGGTAAATACCTAAGAGATGGTAAGATCTACTGGATACAAGTTCAACTTTGTAAGTTAGGTTTTCACCTGCCATGGTTGTGCTGTGGGTGATTTCCTTTTACTCTGCTTTCTCGTCTGTTCTTGGTATTGTTAATTATTTTCTTTTTGGTCTTCTGATTGGGGCTTAGTAATGTTACATTATTATCTTAATCTGCATTTTCTTTCTCACTAATGATGTTAAAAAATCTTTACCTGTGTTTATTTGTCATCTGCATATCTTCATAGGCAAAGAGTCTTTCACAACTTTTGCCCATTTTTTTTTAAACCGAACTGCTTTCATATTGTTGAGTTTGAAACCTCAGGATCCAAGTGATTTGCAATTGATTTCTTATAATTTTGGCTTCTCTTTAAAGTATCTTTCCAGAACAAAGGTTTTAAATTTTGATAGAGACTAATTTGCCAACTTAAAATTATTAATCATGCTTCTGGTGTCATATCTAAGAACTATTTGCTTCATTTCAGACAAAAAAAAATTGTCTCCTATGTTTTCTTCTGAAAATTTTTGTAGTTTAACATTTTACATTTAGATCTATGACCAATAGTGGTTTAGTTTTTGTGGTAGTTATGAAAGTTATGTTCAAATCCATTGTATTGCATACGAGTATGCCAACACTGTTTATTTTAAAAGTTTTATTCCCCTTTGAATTACCTTAACCTTGCTTAGAAACATAGTATGTGCCGTAGTGTGGAACAGGGATGTGTCGAAGGCCCGTGTGCTGGACACTTGTCCTTAGTGTGGTGGTAAGCAGCAAGATATACCTTGTACAGGTACAAATTCCCTATGATGAATGCTATCCTTATGTATAGCTAAAATGTACCACTAAAATAAAATTAAATAAAAAAAAAATAAAGAAGTGGTGGGCCCTTCCCCAGGTGGGACCTAGAGGAAGGGCTTCAGGTTACCGGGATGTGACTTCACAAGGGACAGTGAGACTTCAGTCCCTTCCTGTCTGTCATTCCTGGCTGCCTTGAAGTGAGCGTCCCCCTCCCTGACACATTCCCACCATGACCCAAAGCACGTGGCTACCAACCATAGACTGAAACATCCCAGCCAGTGAGCCAAACACAAACCTTGTTTCTTTACAAGTCTCTCACCTCAGTTGGTTTGTTAGAGTAATGGAAATTAGCAGCATATTTGTGCAGATCTGTTTCTGGACTTTCTCTTCTTTTCCACGAACTCATATGTATGTCTTCACTGATACCACTAATATCTCTGAAACTTAGTAAGTTTTAAAGTTGTAAAATATGAATCCTCCAATCTTTTCCTTGCATTATTTTGGCTCTTCATGTTAATTTTTCATTTCACATCAATTTTAGAGTTGGCAGTCTCTACAAAAATCATCCAGTCTAGCCACCATCTTGCTCCAGCATCACTAACTACTAAAATAGCCTAGAGGCACGACACCAAGGAGAGATTAGCATTGAGAAAATTGACAAGCATTTGGGAAGGGAGAGACATTTATTTCTAATGAGGCTGAGACACAGTCCAAGCGTGGGCCGCCAACGTACACGACTTGCTTATTCACAGACAATTTCAGATATCTTCTTCTTGACTTTCTTTGCAATAACAATGAAAGCAATTTAACAGGCACTCAGTTTGCCTAAGTCTTAGTTCAAGAATGCTGAGGAGCCCTGCGTGGTGGCTCACTCCTGTAATCCCAGCACTTGGGAGGCTGAGGCAGAAGGATCGTCGTGAATTTGAGGCCAACCTGGGCTACATAGCGCGTTCAAAGCCAGCCTGAACTACATGGCAAAAACCTGTCTTAAGACACCAAAAAAACGCTAAGTAGTTAGTTTCAGGCACATGAGGAAATCATCAAGATCATAAGATTTTTCTGCTGTGGCACTAGAGTCTGGAAACACTGGAATCACAGTACAAGAATAGCTACCACAGTATTCCCCTTTATCTGCTACCATCTCCAGTACATACATCTATTTCTTCTCGTGATACCTGATCCTAAAGTGTGCTTCACTTGGATGAAAGATGATATAGATAAAAAGATTTGAAATAAGCTGAAATGTTTTAGCTCCATAGTTATTTGGGGACATATTGGCAAGAGGGGATGTTGATAGGTATTTTTGAACAGAAACAAAGTAACCTGGAATATAGTGCTCTCTCTGTGGTGAGCCAGCTGTCTGTCACACCTCATTTCTGCACCAATGAGTTTTGCTTCTCCTTGGGTCCTGCTGCTGCGGGCTCTGACTCCATGCAGATGTTACTGCACAGTGCTTGACCTCTGCTTCAGGGCCTCTCTGTCCACCCAAAGGCATGGACACAAAGATTCAAGCTAGCAAGAGTTTATGCCATTGGTAGCAAACTTCTGATTGGTAGGAGCTAAGAGCAAATCATTTCCCTTTTCCTTTTCTCTCTGCCCTCAAAGAATGGTCCTGAGGTGTGGCTTCTGGGGTTTCTCAGAGGGCCAGCCCAGAAACAATCAAACAATCAATTGCACATTTGGCAGCAACCCGAGAGCACATTTTTATATTAGTTCCTCCTCCATCCTTGCTCTTCTCCCTTTGTGTCCACCTTCTGCTTGTTGGTACACATTAGCACTGGAAGCTGTCTAACGCTCTGTTTGCTGAAGACCTTGGCTAAGGCACAAAATAACATCATTATTTCATTATGAGACCTATGGGAAGTCTAATGAAATATGAGGTAAGTATGTTCATTAAATTATTGTTCTATTTCCCATAGTGCAATCCCTTTATCTCCTTTTTCACCTTAAATTCTACTTGCTTTTGCACTGCCACACACTCGAGAGGACTCTGGCCCCCTGCTTTTCAAAGGTACGTGATGAAGGATCTGTGCTCCATAAATAGTTGCTAATTACTCTTGGGTTGTTTTAATAAGAACATAAGCAATACATAATATAGAGGTGAAACTGACTTTTACATCTCTTCAGAATTATTAATGCTCTGTAAACCAAATTTATAATATCTTTGGGTCTTTGAAATGGTCCTGAGAGGTAAGCAGGGAAACAGATCTATTTATCTTGTACAGTGTGGTAATTAAAGTTTAGGGAGATAAAGTGACCTACGTTGGGTTTCAAAGGAGATAATCATCAGAACCAGAGCCACAGGGGACAAAACTCTTACTTCTCTTGGACTCTTTTACACCAGGAATTTACAAACTCCAGATCTTATAAATAAATAGAATTTACTTTTAATGCATCAGTGGGTGGCATCCCTAATACTCTATAGTCTAATCTTCTAATTGATGCTAATTGTTGACAGTTTTTATCTTAGTTAATTTTCTCATTGCTGGGACAAAATGCCTAACACTCACAAGTTAAAGGTAGAAAGGTTTATTTCCCTTCAGAGTTTGTAGAAGTTTCAGTCCATAGTTGGGTGGCCCCAAGGCAGGATGGCATAGCAGAGGGGAATCACAGAGGAGGAACAGTCCACGGCAGGGCAGGCAGAAAGCAACATGCAGGGATCCTCCCTTCTCCTTTTATGCTATTCAGGCTACTAGTCCATTGATTGGTGCCTCCTGCACACAGGAAGAGGCTTCCCTCTTCAGTAATCTCACCACCCACCACTATGCTTAACCCATCAGTGGACTAATTTAGTTTTCTACATCCTTAATCCATATTCAAACACTCTAGATCCAGCTACCTCCAAAAAGCCCCAACTATGAGTATATGAGACTTTGAGGATCATGAAGATAAAAGCCATAACGATTTTATAGTTTATAAAATGTAGTGTACAATACTTAATATGTAAACTTGACAGGAGTGAATCAATTTTATACAACAAAGCAACTTAAATTTCACCCAGGCTTTTATCTTGGCACATTCTGCACCCTTGGCACATAAGTGCTTATGATTCTAAGTTCATCTTGTTTATTTTTTAAGAGTACATTTTTTCTAGGCTGGGAATTTAGTTCAGTGGTTAGAGTGTTTGCCTAGCAAGAGCAAGGCCCTGAGTTCGATCTCTGGCACCAAACAAAACAAAACAAAACAAAAACAAAAACATTTTTTTCCGAAAGCTCTATGCTTCTCTCATCGAGTTTTTACTCACTATCACTAAAGATTCCATTAGGAAAAAAATTGTGACTTTGCCTGTTTCTGGGCTATCTTTGTACTCTAAAAATTAAATATTATTAAATATATAATATTTTCAAAGATTTTAAGCAATCAAGCTAAGCGAAGATACAGTCTTTCTTTACTGGAGTGCACATCACATTTTTTTTCCATTTTTAATAATTGGCCTCTGCTTTTCACCATGAGAATTCTCCAATGAAAGTTGAGGTAATAATTAGTTACTGCTTAGGCATTAACGAATCCTTCTTTGTTACTTTCTGTACATACAGTTTATAGAAGGGAGCTCAAAATATTTTCTTCTGTGTGTCGACATTCTCACTCCTCGCACTTCATTAAATCAAGCTGATATAAATCCCCGAAGAGTGAAGTACAAATTTTAGAGCTGTATTGATTTAACCTTCCCTCTGTAAATATCTCATAGTTCTATAGTGTGCAAATGGAGCCCAAAGGACTGTGCTTTTCTCTTAGTATGCAGAAGGGGTAACTGACGGCTTTTCTTATACATCTAGAAAATAATACGTATGAAAATGTGTATGGATACTTTGTTATTATTATGGATGTCAAGAACAGTTGAGAAAACATTGTTTTTAAAACAAGATTTTTTTTATAGACTACTTTTAGTGTGTCATTTTTCAAATATAACTCCATTTGCCTTTATAATTTAATTTTTTTCTCTTATGATGTTTTCAAATTATTGTTTGTTCTTTTCAGGTAAGACTTTTCTTATTTTTTCGGGCTTTTATCACTCCCTCCTTGACACTATGGAGAAATTAGGATTTCAATATGCAATATCCAAGTTGCTTCCATAACATGCTGACAAATCATGGAGATATAAAAATAAATACTTCATTGAAGGACCCATTAAGGAAGAAGTGACTTTTCTCATGGAAGAGTTGGAAGTAAGGCTGTAAAAATGACAAATATATTATTGGTTAATGTTTTCTCTTTTTGAACTTTGTATAAAAATAAAACATAGTCAACATAGAAGATTTTTGAGAATACTGATTATCAAGACATAATAAATTAGTTTTCTGCTGTGATAGAAATGACACAAAAAGATGATTATTTGTTTGTTCAATGCACACTTAGCTAAGAACTACGTAGAGGAAATGGATTGACAAATGAATAAGAGATTGGCATTGTATCAGTGTGACCTGATTTCATAAAACCAAAAGTTTTCTAATTACATACATGTGTGCACACATGAATATACACACTTTAGAAAATTAATACTATTGACTTTTTTTTTTGGTGCTAAGGATCTTGTTTTACCCCTAGTCCCTAGATTTTTGTGAACTAGCAAATCATGCAATGAAACAAAATTTTAATCTCCACTAAAGCAAACTGAGTTCAGGGCTCTAGGGATAAGATGAAATTCACCTTTAAAGATGGACTTTCTCCAGCTGAGGACCGGGACGCCTCTCTAGAGGGCGAACTAATCAGCATGGGGAGACTTTGAAGTAACTAATTTAGTTTTCTCAATTTTCCCATGAAAGCACAATTCAGATGTGTACAAGGCAGACTAATTTTTTTCAATTTCTTATACTAAATGGATGGATAGTTTTAATTTCTGTGTCACTGTGGTGTGAGCATTGTGCTGTGTGTGTGTGTGCCACTGTTCACACCCAGGTTCCATGTGTGATATTGTACCATGTATTCTCATTTAAAGTGAGTTTTATTCTCCTAGAGACAGTTAGGGCTTGATTAATTTTGATATTTCTGATTATCCTCTCATGGTGCTTACTGGTTGTATATGTTTCTCATCACACATTCAGGTAAAAGCATCATGAACGTGCAGCCACTGACGAATGTTCCTCCAAACCTGCCCTTTAACACAGAATATGTATGTAAGAAGTCTTCCTACTTGGGAGTCACAGCCACCACGTTACCTCTCCTGTTCTATTTGAATAACTAAAGCATGATTACCTATTTCGAAGAGTTCACTGATCATTTACAACGTGCCAGATTACATCCGTTTATCATGAGTTTGGGTACGGGAAGATGTGTATTTTGTGGTCTGTCTGCTTTACTTATCTATACCCTCAACCCAAATTTTAAAAAGTGTGACCACAACTATGAAGATGTAAATGACTTTGCCTGGACACCTGGAAAACGAGTTTCTATAAAGAGAGTGAAACAAAGTAAAGGGAACACAAATGAATATGGCATCAGGCTTTTCATTGATCCAACATTTAAATGAACGGAAACACACATTTATTGAACACCTTCTAGGTACTAGGCAATCTCTAGTCAGTTAGGAATTGCTAAGAAAGAACTAAAAGACAAAAATGTCTGTTGAAAGGTTACATTCTGGTGGGGGAAATAAACAATAAACACATAACATATAAATAAGTGGTTTAGCTGGGATGGTTGTAAGATTGTGTTGTGGAAAAAGAAAGAAAAGAAATACCAGCTCAGGGTAAGGGAAAAGGGGTGAGGGGTTGGCGGACTACAGAAAGCTGAGCTCTGAGGTGAGCAATGAGGAGGTGAGAGAACTAGCCCAGCGGACATTCGGATGTTCGGGGAAGGACCATTGAGGCAGGAGGAGCAGCTGGAACAAACAGGAAGATGTGAACACAGAGGCCAGTGAGACTGCAAAGCTGCAGAGTGAAGTAAAGGAGGATGTAGATTACAAAAGGCCCTTGACCTGAATGACTTCCATTTTGAGAAAATCTTCCGGCTGCTGTGCTGAGAACTCTCCAGAGCCATGAGTAGAGGGGTGGAGGTGGACGCATGGGAGGAAGGAGGCCTGTGGGTACCCCAGCAGGAGGCCATGATGTCTCGCTTGGCTTGTGGTGGGAAACACACAGATCCTGGATATCTCAAACAGATCCAGAGTTCTTAATGTTGGGGCATGAGAGCAAATAGGGATCAAAAATCCTGCCACAATTGTACCCCAAATGACACTGAGGCTGGGGAAGGTTAGGAGTTCAGTTCAGACAACTAAGGGGAGAAGGAAAGAAATCAACTGGAGATGGACTAGAAACACAATTTGTGACTTGTAAGCATATAGAAGATAGAAGTAAAACAAGCCAGAATAAAATGTGGTTGCCATGGGCCGGGGGCTGAGAAACGAGGGGCTATAGGTCAAAGGATACAGAGTAGCAGATACGTAGGAGGAATAAGTTCAAGATCTATTATACTACACAGGGCTTTAGTTAAAATTGTAATGTATTAGGAATTTTTGTTAACTAGATTTTAGCTTCTCTTGTCACAAAGAAGGAAATATGTGAGATTATAGATATATTAATCTTACTATCATAAGCAAGTTACTATTCTGGATGTACTCCTTTCCACAACACCATGCTGTAAACACTAAATAAACAAAATCTACTTCTAAAAATTAAAGTCAATGAGGTTGGATGAGATCACCAATGGGAGTGAGTGTTGGTAGAGACAAAAAAAAAATTGAGGAAATATTGGGCCACCCTGACACTGAGGGAAGAGAATCCCTCAAAGAAAACGGAGAAGGCAAAGTGCATGAGAAATCCAGACAGTATGTAGTCCTGGAGACAAAGGAAGTCTGTCGAGGAGGAAGGAAAAATGATCTGTCCTAAGTCTTGCTGCAGGTCAAAAAAGGAGCAGTCCAAGAGCATTTTAGAAAATGTAGAGGGATCGAGCATTGCTGAAGTAAATGTCTTCTCTTTGCGAGACAAAGGTCAGAAAGTTTTGACACAGTAGTACCATGATGCTGGGGCTCAGGAGATGCCACCCCAAAGCGTGACAGCCAGTGCGCTGATACATTGACCTACAGGTGGTTGGAAGGCCCCAGAAGCACCCTTAGAAGCAAAGTCTCTTTGACCTTCTGCCCTCCTGTTCCTCCCATAAAGCGATTTTTAGAAACCAGAATTTGCCTTATCCAAGGCTGGCTTATCGTTCTCAACCGTGAGACTTCTTCTCCTCTGTCTCCCACTCTGGAGGCCGGCCTTCCACACATTAGAAGCAAGAACTGTGTGTTTTTACCTCCTCTTTCTAGATTTGCAGATTACTTCTTGGGTCTTAAATTGCCATTACCTCTGCTTCCAAGTTCCAGCTTTGGCAAATGCCATCTTCTCTGAGTTTTGTTCCTTTCTATCCTCATCTGACTTGCTGATGGTTTTGATGTCGAATTATACACATATTGAAAACAAATAAAGGAAACTAGTTTCTGGATTATCTCCAAAACACATCCCTAACTCTTATGAATGAAATAGCACATAAAAAGAAAAATCACGAATACTTACGTTGATGTTTAACCCTGAGAGTGAGGGAATTGGATGTGGGCAGATGTCTCCAACTGTGTCCCCCGGGGAGTGGGGGGTGCCTTCTCCTGACTATGCTGCACTCCTTTACCTGGTCAGAGAGCTAGGCTGCTCTTTGTGAGGAGACAATGGCCCCTAATCGGACCTTACAAATCCGGGGTCGGAATTGACTACCAAAGGAAGCCACCCTGAGCAGCTGCCTCCGAGGGACTCAGGACTGCACGATCTCTCAGAACACCACTTCATTCTTCCTACTGGAAACATGGAAGAAGCCCTATGGAATATTGACGAGAGACCAGATGTTTTTAAAGTTCTTAGTTTTTATTAGTACATGCTTGCAGTACATAACGATTACATTCTTCATAGTGAGTTCGTACATGTACATAGCACATCTCAGTTTGTTTACCCATTTCCTTCTTTCCCTCCAGTTCTTGGGCCTTTTACTTTTTGAAAAAGATCTGTCTCTTTATTCTAATTATCCATTTTAATTTTGCTCTTTATTTATATTTTGGGTTTTTCATATAAAAGAAACCATGATGTATTTAAATTTGTGTGCCTGATTTACCTCACTTATTTTTACGGTCTCAAATGGCATACACTTTGCTATAAATGACCATCCAAGTTTATCCTTTATGGCAGAATAGTACTCCATTGTGTATAAATATCACATTTTCTTTATCCATTCGTCTGTTGATGGGCACATAGGCTGTTTCTAAGATTTAGCTGTTGTGAATTGTGGTGCTATAAACATGGATTATGTCTCACGGTAGTATGATGTCTTTAACTCTTTTGGGAAGATACTTAGAGGGGGAATAGTTCCTTACATTTGACAGGATAATTATGATATTATATCTGTACATAGTAGGTGCTCAATAAATAAGCAAATGGTACAAATAGATGTTTCATAACAATTTATGAAACACACTGACATGAAACAAATTTGCGAGAATTGTGCACTAGAAGTCTATGTCTTCTCTTTAGATTCTGCACAATCCTTAGGGATAATTTTGTACCATATTTTTGTCATGGGCCCTAGTAGAGTCCATAGACTGTAGAAAACTTTATTTGATACATTTGGGCTTAGAGAGGCTCAATGATTTCTTCAAGGTCCCTGAGCAAGAAAGCTGCTGCCTCAAAAGTGCACGCACGGATGTCCTCAAGTCCAGTAAGCTTTCCACTCAAATTTTCCTGTGGTTGTACTTCTTCATAGCGATATTATGTCCACTAGTAGCCTAGAGCTATAAGGAGATTAGTTATTGTTATTTTCAACAACAATTTCTATTCTGGGTTAAGATCTATATGCATCATGAACAATGAGGCTCTAGTATGGAGGGTACGATCTGAAGTGGAAGGCAGCCAAGGGCAGCGAGTCTGCCTTTTAGAAAGGCAGTATAAAGAGCATCAGGTAGGGCTGCAGTTGTGGCTTGATGGTAGAACACTTGCCTGGCACGCAAGAGCTGCCAGCTTCGATCCCCAGCCCAGGAACAAGTACTTCCACTGGGGCGGCTCCTTTTTCATAGCAAAAAATACATCTGCAGCAGCATTCAGCTTAAGGTCTGCTTAGTTCATTTTGCTAGCTCCTCAGTCAGCTGCTGAGTTGAAGAGTCTTTATAGGTTGGCGATGATAGGGATAATGTTTGCAAACCTTTCATTTATGTGGTTGCAGATCAGAATAAATCCACAGATCTCATTTTGATGCTTTTTGTCTCTAGAGAGATCCTTTGCATTAGTTGGTATGTACTTTCCTTCACTCTATGTCAGTGGAGAAATATAGATGTTATACGACTCATCGGGCCACATGTTAGAACAAAAAACCATGAATAAGGATAGATAGCTTTTTCTTTTTTTTTTTTTCATTTTGATTGTTTTAATGGACAATCAAAGGCAGACTTTCAGAAATTTGGCTTTCTAGAATTCTGGAAAGCCACTCACTCCCTGAAGAGTCTATTTCTTGAAATTTTCCATCAATATAAAAGCACTAAAAAAGACCTAGAGAGGATATTATTCTTTGCAACTGGGACCTGAAGCACGAATGAGAGAAAACACCTAAATGACGTGAACATCAGCAATGTTCACACAGTTGGTGCAGGAGGAAGGATCCACAGCACACATTCTGCAGGTTTGCCGTTGCAGACTTTGCAAAGGCTCAGGTTAGTCCTGGAGAGAACGGGGCTCCATTTCATCACTTCTGTAATTTACATAAATATATTCTGGATGTTTTCTTAGCAGCTCTGATCAATTATGTTCCTATGATTTGTGTCAACTACCTCTCTCTCAGCCTAAATTTGGGGCAAATATCTCCAAACTGGTGATACTTCGAGTCCTTACCTTATCTTTTCTAGAATTTTCTGACAGTAGAAACAAGCGTGGGTACCTCTATGTCTCTCCCCTCAAAGGACCCTGTCAGCAGCGCCTGAGGCCGATACCAGGGTAGACTGCTTTTGTTGAATGGTTGCTTGGAAGTAGTGGGAAGCTGCTTTTTGTTAGTGACCACCTGGGACACTGGGACAAAGAGCAGCCTACTTCCAAGTAAAACAGCCCCTGCAGATATTGGGAGGGTCACTTATTCAGAATCCCCCTGTATTAGAGCTCAAAGCAGCTCACTGGCTTTGAGCTGCTGTAAATGACTGATCATCATTTCTCTTAGATGCATTTAACCGTAGCTTAACTCAGGAAAACCCCAAATGGACTACTTGTCTTTCACTGCTTTGAAAAGAGTTTTCTGTCTAATCTTTGTACATAGTTGCTTCAGGAGATCTTTCCAAATTCTGCTCCAGAATGTAACAACTGATAGAGGCAGAACTTTTTGCTTAGAGTTTGGCTACACAAAGGTTGGGTTGGGGGCCAAAGCTGCAGCATCAGATGCCTGTAAGAAAAAGTGTGTGCATTTATCAAACATGTGTGGTCTAGGAGCCGGCAATGTTTGCATTTCTAACTTCCCTATGTCATGTACACGACTCTAAAAATGTCTCCAATTTGTCTTTTTTTCCCCCCTCATCCATCCCTTTCTCCATCTCTTCCTCCTTTTCTCCTTTACTTTGTCCCTTCCTGATTCGATCAGTTAGTCAAGAAAAAAAACTGGACACAAATTCCCGCTACAGATTTTCTCTCCATTTGAGGCCAAGTACCTTAATGAACGGCCAACGGAAACCCTGGCAGTCAGTGTGTACTATTTAAATGTGGGTGTGAAGCACTAAGCAGTCTTGAACACGTGGCCTACGTTTAGTTTTCAGGGAGATATCGGATGGCTCATTCTTGTTTATTGCCTGTTTTTTTTTGTTTTGTTTTGTTGGGTTTTTTTGTTTTTGTTTTTGTTTTGCATTTATAGCTCACGACATATGAAAACAATATACGTGCCAGGAAATAAACACTTTTCTCTATATTTTTGCAGCAGTTTTATCCCAATTTGTTTCTTTTGATTCATCAAGTTAATCTCAAAATCCTGTAGCGATCAGTTCCAAATGAATGTCTGCTGATGCATGTGGCACAGTGGCCACAGTAAACACACTGAAGGAGAAGGAATTATTGTAAATGCATCCTCAGCCCCCTTTCCCGCCCTGTGCACATCAGCCTTGGGTAATTTTGAAAATGAACCCAGCTGAGCGTACTAGAGGAAGTGCTTTCCCTCCTTCTTTCCCAGGATTAGAGTGTTTGGTTTAACAAGAACTTCAGAATTAATCTTTGTGTGCTTCCTTATCTTTTCGTGCTCCACTGAGCTTTTTAAACATAAATGCCCCAAAGCAGGGCACTGTTCATCTTAAAACACTAAAAGCTTAGAGTGTGATGATCACGGGTTTGCTCTACCTGGATCTTCATGTCTTTCTTTTCTCCATGAACACAACCCACAGCCCTTGTCCTCATTTTTCACCCTTTTGCCGGAAGCACGGGGACTATGTAGTACACAATCTTTTTTTACCCAATTTTAGGAAATGAAGAGTGAGGTCTTTTAAGAGAAAAACTTTAGACAATTTAGACTTAGCAGAGTTTATTTGAGCAAAGATGATTCATGAACCCTGCAAGACTCAGGAGAGGCCTGCCTTAGTGAACAGAGGAGTCCAGCGCAGAAACAGCTCGATGGCTTACAGCCGGCTTTCAGTTCTTTGGAACTTGGGTTGCCAGTTTGCATCTGCGATTGGCTGATTGCCAAGTTCACCCACTTGTGATTGGCTATCGGTTAGAAAAAAAAAATACGCACCTCAATTAGCTTTTGCTTTGTTTCTGTGTTAACTCGCATTGCAGTTTCTGACACAGGGATTCAAAGTAGGAGATGGTCTCAGACCAAATTGAGTTTCGCAGTTGTATACTACTGTCCCTGTTCGGATGTATTCTACAAATCAGACGGTATAAGACAGCATAAAACAATAGCGCCACTTTGGAACAGGGCCATGTTTGGGGAATAGCTGTGAAAGGATGGAACGTGTTCTAATGACTCATACACAGGACGAGAAACTTTTAGCAGTTCTCAGGCCTCCTGGTCCTGTGCCACACAGCACAAGGAGTCATAAGAGGGGAAAAGCAGGGTAATGGGTCCTGGCGAGGCCTTCCGTGTGCTTCCCTGTCCTGTGCTCTGCTCAGCTCGGCGGGCCTCCGGGCTTCCCAACGACGTGCTGACCTTGTTCTCCACCGTCTGCACGGGCGTCTCCGGTCATCAGGGGAGGGAAGTTCCTCCGGTGCCTTTGAAAGCTGTGCATGAGACGTTTGATAATATAAAGGAGGGGAGTGGAGAGAGTCTAGCTCTGTCTGGACAGCTCCGTGACGTCTGGTCCAGCTGCCTCTGCTCCGCAGATCCGGTGTGCCTGGGGACATCCTGGAACCTGACGGTAATCCAGGCCCCGAGCAATGGACGTGTCCTGTCCCCCTGTGACCCATCCCCCATGCCTCTCTAATGGCATCTTTGGATTAAGTCCTAGCTAACCTTCGTCACAGAAGGGGCTCCGTGATCTTTCCTAATTTTTAGGACTCAGTTTCTTGATTCTGGATCCCAATTTCCCCAAGTTTGACTCTGAAACCCGCATGCATTATTCTTCAGGAAGAGCCTCTGGGTGATGTGGACTGTAAGCAGTTGTGTATCCATCTCTCCATGTCAGTTTGAAAAGAAGAACAGGCTCACACACATTTTCAAATAATATTTAAGATTGGATGTCCCTTTCTTATTGCTCATAGGACATTAACATTAGATCATGGCTCTGAACCTCCCTCCCTAGCCCCAGTAAGAAATCTTTGGTCTGGCTTTTATATTCACGGAATCTGAAATCTGGAGTCTGTTTACATTCCTAACCTCAATTTCTCTAACTCCTCTCGCAGTAGACAGAATTCTAAAGGTGCCCCCCATCCCAAGGCCTAATTTTCAGAATCTTCATTATGAGGAAGTATCGCTGTTGAGACCAGGCACAGTACACGTCCCAGCTGACTTCAAGCAGGAAGATGATCCAGGTGGGTCTTCTGATCATATGAGCCCCTGTAGACGCGGAGAGTGTTTTCCAGGTTGTCAAATAAGTCAGAGAGCTCTGGAGCTGTTCTGAGAGTTCGAAGGATGGAGGGAGCCTCCATACCCAGAAATGCACACATGGACTTTCCCACACCCAGGAAGGCCAGACCCCAGAAAAGGGAGTCTCATTCTGACATTCTCAAGGATTTGAATTTTGCCTGCCACTTTAATGAACTTGGAAGCTTTTTTTTTTTTTTTCCTGTTTCCCAGAGCCACCAGATAAACTCTCCAACTTTGGTTTTGTGAGAACTGACAATAAAATTCAGTGGAACCTGTCTGTGCTCTGATTTGCAACCCTGCTCCCTAACGAGTGGGAGTTGTCTTAAGCTGCTAACTTTGTGGTTATTTGTTACAGCCCCCAAACTAATAAACCCTATTTTCCTTCCTACCACCTAAGCCTCGGAAATAAATTACTGTACAAATACAAGCATTTTAAGTCTGAGTAAAATGTACTTGACAACTTGTTCTCTCTGAGGATGAAGCTGATTGGCGGAAGTTTTGGGATTAGCACAGGCAAGTTAGGAGAGGTTATCTTCTTGTCAGCGCATGCCCATCACTATCTTATGAAGCATCCCAGGGCCAATTCAATAATTTTAAAGATAGAATGATGGAAGCTTTTTATATGCTGAAGAAAAATGGAGCCCCAGTCCGATAAACACGATGTACTTTTCTTTGAATTTAACAGGAATTGCCATGAATGACAGAGAATTAGGTGGTCAGCCTTAGTGAGACTGCAGTATTAAGTGAAAACATCGCACTCAGAACTTATCAACATTAGAGATTACTCATACATTTGAAGGAATTTAGTTTTACAGTAATACACTTTGCTGCATCATTTAATACATGATTTACTCAGATTGATCTTTAGGGAAGTAGTGAAGTGTTTAGCGTATATTCAAACTTTACTATATGATAAAATGTGAATGTTCTATGAAAGCATGCCCAATAAAACAAGCTTTATTGCATGACCTCATTTAGGTTCAGCCATAGAAGAAAGAGATGGGTTATGATCATGTAAAGTCTTGGTGAGACCACATCAACTCAGATTCTGTTTCAATCTGGGAATGGACATTAGTATTCAGTTTAAAAGTAAGAATAATTAGCATTGTTTATGGGATTTTATAATTTAAAAAAAGCTTCTGTACAAGACTTTGAAAAAACTTGCCTGACTAATTCATGTTTAAAGAATATGTTCTGACTAATTATGTTTTCTGGTTAACTGGGAACATTTATTTTGCCCAAGATAATTGAAAATCTTGCTTAACTATGTCATTCTACCTTCTCATTTTAAGAGGAAAACCGAGAAAAAAAAAAAGAGGAAAACCATGTGGAAAATGAACATATTTTAACCCTATCACAAGATCAAAATTGTTATTAATTCAAAGGTTCCTATTAATAACTTGAACTGACTCATATATTAAGATATTTGTTTCCAGAGCACATTCAAGTATGTTTATTTAAACTTTTAAATGTTATCAATAGTCATTGTGTCTTACAATGAAATGAAGGGTCATAAAGAGTTGTGGGACAGTTTCTTTGAAGTTGGGTCAGATAATTGAGAGGCACATGTGCGTGAATGCATAGGTATAATTATTATTTATAAGTCCCTAAAATTAGAGAGAAAATATAAACATCACACATAATCTCACCTCTATTGTTAATCTCTTGGGACACATTCTTTGTGATTTTTCGGTATTCATGCAATAATACCAATTCAATGTATGTATTTATACTAAATTATATACTAAATGTTAATTAAATGATTCATTTATCTCACAATAATTATTCTGAGTACATGATTTAATATAATATATCGAATTATAAGTATTGAGTACAATTGCCAATACATAAATTTAAAGAAATATTCAAAATGCGGGCCACATTTAGGAGCAATGAAGAAGTCAGTTTTTAAGAAAGAGAAAGGTAATGGAAAGGGTAGAATATTCGAACTTCAGGTGTAAACATAGGCTAATCTCGTTTGAATGAGAGAGTGAAGTGAAGAGTAACGCGTAATTTGAAAGCTGTTTATATTAGTCTTGGAATGACATCAGAGAGCCCAAAACACACACACACTCAGACCGTATATCTCCCATGGACCTGGGTGGGTGGTAGCAGGGAAACGTGGTCAGTGAGTAGAAACCACAGAACACTCCCCCATCGATGAGTAACTGAGGGTGGATTCTCTTCTCGGCGATACACAATCGGCTTGAGTCCTGACATTCAAAGAAGCTGGTGCTTCTGCACAAGCAGGGGGATTCTCTGGAGTGCTGAAGGGTGCCTTTTCTTCCCTTGTAAGTTCAATCACACAATTTTAGAACTAGAAAGAATCTTAGAAACATTTTAATACTAATTAATTTAATGACGGAGGTTATGAAAATCCAGAGAGGTAAAACGACACCCTGAGAGTCATAAAGCCTTTCCCACAATGGTCAAAACCTCTTGTTCCTTAATTTATGGTTCACAGCTTTCTCAATTGTACAATTAAATCAATTAATAAACACTGATGGAGGACTTTCTGGATTATATGTAAATAAATGCAGCGGCAATAAAGACATTTATTCCAATATCTCCATCCTCGAGGCACTTATATGCATGAATCAATTAGAAGAAAACACCAAATACATGTTAATCGTCATGTGAATTACTCTAAGTGATAACAGATATGAGGAGAAAGAGGGTAGTTGGCTGCAACAACTAGAAAACAGTTTTGTAAGAAATAATATTGATTTTGAAAATAAAGTTTTAAAGTTTGGAACAGAAAAGCCTTCATAAGTACCGATCATGGTGATTTGCAATTTTCAAAATGCTTTTGCATTTAAAATGGGGCTAATTTTGAATTTTTGTTAACTGTTATTAGAGAAGGTAATCTGCATAATTTATGCTTCAAAGTTCTCATTATGATTTTTTGCTGTTATCAGTTTAATATGTGCAAGTATTTGATGGATGCTTCACAAAAAGTCTGTCCTGTGATATATCATTCAAATATCTACATTGTTATTCTTAATTTTCTATTAGTTCTTATACGTTCCTTAGACTGCTTTTCTTCAGGAACTATGAGTCTATCAATTTTCTTATATATTTTTTACACCATCTATTTGAAAACTGTGATTAAGCACAAGTACTGGTAACTTTTATATCTTCAGGGTGGTTTATATCTATTTTATTAATGTAAAATGGTCATTTTAAGTGTTCTTTATGACATTTTCCCTTAAATTCCTCTTTATATAAAATTAATGTGCTAACTTCCATTTTTTCCTTTTGCTTGCTGATCTTTGCTACATCTTTTTCTGTCTTTAAAATCTGAGCATGCTTTTTCAAAATAACTCATGGTTATATTTTTTGGTAATAGCTTTATTGAAGTACAATTCATATATCATACATTTCAACAAATTTAAGTGTACAATTTAATAGTCCTTTGTGTATTTGCAGAGTGTACAATCCTCACTATAATTAAAGAACAATTTAATCAACCCAAAGCAAAATCCTATACCTTTCAGTGATCATCTGTCCATCATACCCCCTCTACCCTCACACGTAGACATTCACTAGTCTCTTTTCTCTTCGTATACGTATCCCTATGATGAACATTTCATGTAAATGGAATCATATGATATTCAGCAATCGTGCCTAATTTCTTTCATGGCACAATATTTTCATATTATAACATATACATCACTCATTCTTCTGTATAGCTCAATAATATTTATTGTATGGATGTAACACTCTTTGCTTACCAACTCACCAACTGGTGGATATTCAGGTCATTTTTTTTACTCTTGTCTATAATGAATAAAGTTCCTTATGTGCTTTTTTTTTTTTTTTAAATAATTTGTGCTTTTGTTTCTCTTGACTTTTATACCTAAGGGTGGGATAGCTGAATCAAATAGTATCCTATGTTCGATGTTCTGAAAACCACCAGTTGTATTTCCTAGCGTGGCTTTACTATGTTACATTTCCACAAGCAATACAGGAGCATTTCAGTTTCTCCCATAGCCACGTAGAAGGGAAGCGAGTGGCATCTTGTTGTGGCTCCGATTTGCATTTCTCTCATGAAAAATAGTATGACTTCCCCCACGTGCTTGTTGGAAGCGTGTGTCCTCTTTGGAGGTATGACTGTGGGGCATCATTATGACACGAGACTCCTTGGTTTTTCAGACAGAAGACAAACATTCACTGACTAAACCAAAATTTGCTTTCTATCAACTTACATTTTATGTTTCTTGATATTTCACTATGGAAATTTTATTTTGACTTTTCAAATAATTTGGCAATTACTATTGTTAATTATTCTGATGGCTATTTTCAAAACATAATGTTTTATTAACATATCATTAGCTATGCAAATGAAAAGGTAAAAATGTTCCCTGAGGTTCAAGTTTTGGTAGATTTACTAAATTTCTACTTCTCCATTTCATTCCACTCTCAGGTTTTGTATGTAGATTTTGTACCTCATATTTTGGATATGAATATTAGAGTATTGCTATTAGCTTATCACAAAATGATGTTATAAACATCCTATTTTTAGAATTACTTTGTATTTAATTCTCATTTAATAAGTTTCAAATCCAGTCTAGATTGGACTGAATGAAAATTTGAAGTTTTTTTTGAAATTTTTAATTATATCTCCATAACTATTTTTGGCTCATTATTTGGCCAATTTTTATGTATTATATAAAATATAAATATTTTTCAGGAAGCATGTAAGTTAAGATACCTGAACAAGGTGTTATTTGGAAATAAATGTTGCTTTCACATGTAAATAACAAATTAAAAGTAATAAAAAATTGTGTTCATAATTTTTTTGCTTCAAAGATACAAAGTCGTCAACCTATGGTTCAATAATACTTTGATACTGTAATATGAGGTTCAGATACATCATTATATTTTTCATTTTTATGATTGTCCTTTCAGTATGGGGATGTTTCGACTACCCTTCTAGTGAATATTTTCCCAGAACATGTTAAGTAATTCAGTAGTTCTCCTTTACCTGTGGTTTTATTTTCTACAGTTTCAGTTTTCTATGGGTAACCAAAGTCCAAAGACATTACGTACAAAATTCTAGAGATAAACAATTGCAGAGTTTTAAATAACTTTATTATAAGATGTCATTTTATTTTTAGTTATTATTATAAATCTATTACTGTGCTTAATTTGTAAATTGTACTTTATCATAGATATGTGCTGGTAAATCATTGTGTAGCCAAAAATATTTAGGACTCAGGCACATCTGTTACTTCAAGAATCCAGTGGAGGCCTCAAAATCCCCATGGAGAAAGGGGGACTGTTGTAGGTTTTCTGTCATTAAAACCCTTTTTTGTGTGAAAATGTTCATTCTAATTTAAGTCATAAAACAATTTTTAATTATGTCATTGGTTTATGTTTAGAGTCAAGGTTGCTCTTTTCTTTAAATACTGTTTAAAACCGATTTTTTGTTCTCTTTCAATTCAATCTATTTAAATTTTATTAAACTAACTAACTATATACATATATCTCCAGTGGGTGTGGAAGTAAGTAGGCACGAAGTGAGGAAACTTATATTTAACATCAGGGAGGACAAGGAACCCTGCCAGAGAAAGTAAAGAGTAAAGGACAATTGAAGGGCGTGTGAGAGTGCATGAAAGTCCTGTTGATGTTGGCGGGGATGGTAGCTGGAGGAGAGTGACAGGGGGTGGAGAGATTACTCAGGCTCCCTGGGAAAAGCAAAACAAAAGAAAATCCACATGTGCCGTGGAGTAAGGGTCACAAAACTATAAGCCATCATCTGATTTTGTGGAATAAAATTTTACTGGATGACAGCCATGTCCAATTTTTACGTGTCTGTAGCTGCTTCCCTGTTACAATGGCAGAGAGGAGTAGTTACAGAAAGGTCTTATGGCCCACAAAACCTAACATATTTACTATCTGGTTCTTTTCAGAGAAATACGTAAACCTCTGTTGGAGAAGATGAAAATACAGTGTTTGTCTATCTGTCTATCTTTTATCTATTCAAAACAACTGGAACCCACTGTAGGATTCTAAGCCATTGAGCATGTATTTTTATGAGAGGACTAATTCATATTTTCATTATATTTGAACCATGGAGTTAAAGCATGAGCAAAATATCTATTTTCTCCTGTGTACATTTCATAGATTGCAGTTTGTGAAAATCCTCAGATCCTGGTAGTAATTAATATGTCAGCTTCTGTTTTTTCTTTTTTTTTTTCTACCTGTGGTTATTTTAGGAAAGAATTATGAGAGACCATAGCAAAATATTTCTACAGAGATATAACAACAAACCTGAATTATGTGCATTACTTGAGATTTTAATAAAAGAGCAATCTATCTTTGTTGTTTTAGAGTAGGATGACCTGACCTAACTTTCTCCCTCTGAGCTACTCTAATTTAGTTACTGGTACAATTATTCCTTCAATTTATCTGGTCTTAAAATACCCAGTTAAATTTGATATCATCTTTTCTTTTACCAATATGTTAGCCTTTCCTTCCTGATTAACAAAATAATACAAGGCTTTCTGCATTGACATTGGTATGGCCCTTCTTTTCTCCAGTTGTCTTCCTACAAAAACCGGTTAGCGCACTTTGACAAGTGAAGAAGCAGGACACTAGTTACTCTCGTGCCCCAGCCCCACTGCAGTCAGAAAGACTTTGCTCCTCTCATTCCTGGCGGCAGGGTTTGCCGCCTCTGGCCTAATTGCACTGCCTGATTTTGTGTGGCCTGTGAACCAGAAACAATTTCTACCTGTTTTAAGGTTACAGAAAACTCAAAAGAGCAATGCTATTTCCCTCTGCATGAAAATTGCAAAGATTTTAAATTTTAGCATCCATAAACACAGTTTTTCTGGAGCTCAGACATACTGATTTATTAACATTCTGTCTCTGGTAATTTTGCCTGCAATGACACAGTTAGACAGTTCCAGCAGAGATGGTATGACACGCCAAATCAGAATGTTTATTATCTAGCCCTTAACAGAAAAACTTGATTGATATCTTGCCTATGAGATTAGTTCCAAGTCCTTTCTTCCACATGTTCTATGTTATCTGACTTACTAATTTTTCCAACTTCAACTCTCTCTACACAAATCCTCAACCAAGTTGATTTTAAAAATTCTTTTGTAAACATGGACATTCTTCTTTTACTTTGTTCCTGCCTATCATTTCTGGCTCCTTGTTCCTGCTTTTCCTTTATGATCAGTTAAAATTTAACCTCACTTAAAAAGTCTTATCTGATTTGTCCCATCTTCAGGGACTGAGAGAATGCTTGCTTCTTTAGTCAGGATAATTACTCTCCCAATCTCAGTGGTTTAACTCAGTAATGATATGTTCTCCAAGTTCACCAAGTTTGATTGGATGCTGGGTAGTTAACTTTCCATGTGGAAACTCCAGAATCATGTCTCTTACCTAGTGCTGTCGCTGGTGTCCACACCCTCTTTGGAGTGGTCTCTGCAACACTCGCTTTTCAGTATCCAATAGAGAGAAAAGGCAAGAATGGGAAGTCGTTTCGATGGATGGCTTGGAAGTCCCATACATGATTTCTACCCCCACCACTTTGAGCAGCATCCCACGTCTTGGCAGTAAACCAACTGCAAGGGGGACCAGAAGGTGCCCTCGTATTTGGCATCCTGGAAAGGGAAATAGAATTGGTGCACATCTAGCTGGATTCTACCAAATTATCCAGCAGTTATGAATTGTTTTATGACTCTTTGTGTTAAGAAATTATATTCCTATTTCTGTTTCCAGCTGTGTGGCACAGTGCATCGGAAGAGCTAAGTAAATACGTCTTCACAATGGTATGCCAACTCCACGTCCATTCTGTAAAGCCGTCTTTGTAATTTATTGGTTCACCTGAGATGCCAGGCTGATTTCAGTCATTGTTTGTCACCCACACTGACACATTATTATTACTTGTCATGTTTATAATCTCACATTTATAATACCTACCAACAGAGAATTCCTATGGGGGACTTTTAGCCTAGAACTTTTGTCTCATCGTCTGACTACATCGTCATCAGAGTGGCTAGGTTCATCCTCGAGCCAAGGGTCTCACTGATCCCAATGTGTGATTCAGATAGCATTAGAAGGGCTGGGGATTTAGCTCGGTGGTAGAGCACCTGCCTAGCAAGCACAAGGCCCTGAGTTTGATCCCAGCATCCCCACCCTGCAAGAGATAGTATTAGAAAGTATTTAAATTACATAATAAAGCCAATGATAAGATAAAATTCCAAATGTCTCCAAATTCCAAATGTGCATTGGATGTAAACTTCCCAGAAGAGCAACAGAACTGGTGAAGCCTGCACAGCAATACAAATTAAGTACTCCTCTTGCTCATGTGAAGCCAGTGTGACATTTCTGTGCACACAGGAGCTTTCTCCTCACACTCGAGATTGACTCATCATTATTGTTTAGGTCCTAATGAACACTGATAAAATATTCAGCGGTGCCTGCAATTTTTATCTTTTTTCTTAAAAGAGTTTTGAAATGATGCTCTTGAGTGTATGTGTAAAGGTATTCTACAATAAAAGTACATAAAAACGGGTCAAGAAAATAAAAGTGTCAATAAAAATGGTCTCTAGGATGACTTCTAAAGGATGCTTGCTGCTGACCTAACTTTTTTTTCTTCTTTAAATATTAATTGTTGATTTGATGGCTTGAAAGCTTAGCTTTGAGTACAATAGGCCTATTGCTACAAATTCCTGACTTTTTTTTTTTAAATTTGGAAGACAAAACTGACTCTACTACTCCCATGAGGAGAGTTGGGGCTCGTGGGCTGCTTCCACCTGTATGCAATACACTGTTACTACACTTGCTGAGTCTCCATGTTTCATTTTAATGCATCGTTGTGCTTGAGATGTTGGTGAAGAAATTTGCCCATGAAAAATAACAGAGCCATAAAAAGGAAAAAAAATAAACAGCAAAGGCAGCACTTTCTGTAGTGAATGTGTTTCTTCATAATCCTCTCTCAACTCCTCACATATCCCAAAGAGGTAGTTTGATATAGCAGAATTTATACAGTTTGGTGTATAGTCATTTTTGACCCTGCAATTTAAAAATGATACAATTTCAGAAAGATCCTTCACCTATAAAATTTGGGATGATATCTATCACAAGGATCTTGTGAGAATTAATTTTGATAAAAGATACAACAGAGTTACTACCATCAAAGCAGGTAGTTTGTATATTTATAAAACCCCTGGTTTTATGCCAATTTTCCTGCCTTTATTTTTTTCTGACTTTATCCTACTTGCTTTTGGATTTGTCTTTATGTTTGCTAAAGCAGACTTAAATACTTCCGGTAAAAGTTTTTAAGGCAAACCCACACTTCTTTGTCGTGTTTTGTGTTCCTGGAGTTGGATAAGCAAACAACATTTAATTTTCATCCTCTAGCTCAGTGTTTGGCTCTACAAACGTAGGGCAGGAAGCAAGGTCCCGAGACTGGAAGAGAAGATGGGACACACTTTCTCCCGAGTCTGGGTTTCTCATGGTGATTTGCATCTCCGTGATGGCAAAACCTGTTTGGTTGCACTAGGTGTGTGAGGACATCTCCTCAGAGATCCGAATCTCATTCTCATCTCCCTGTCTTTCTTCATCCCCCCTTTTCTCAGCAATTAGGGGAAGCAGTTTGCTCCCTGCAGTCCTCATTGTCTTACGCTTTAGAATTGCCTTCTACCGCATCAGCCGTTAGCCACGCTCGCCCTTAACCACCACAGTTCACAGTGTCGACTTCTCCTTTAAACTCGTGGTGCAGCTTCTCTGCCCTAACCCAGGCTCTGGTGAAGACACAACAGGGCCTGCAGTGCCCAGAATGAGTTCTACTCCGTGTATTTGATCCGGCATCTCTCCGGAAGTAAAAAATGAGTAAGACAAAGCCCCGCCCTCCCAGAACCCAAGGCATGGGCATTTGTTTGTATTGTACTATACACGTGTAGCATATTGTGGAAGGAATGTTTGAGAGCATGTTTAAAAAAAAAAATTAACTTACTTCCAAATTCCTTCTAAAACAACTATGAATTTGTAGTCCTAGCACTCTGGGAGGCTAAAACAGGAGTATTGCAAGATAGAGCCCACCCTGGGCTATTTAGAGACAGCAAGAATGCGTCTCAACAAAACAACAAAATAAAAACAAACTACAGAGAACTACCGTGATACGAATGGGGATATAGTTCAGTGTTAAGGCTCTGGGTTCAATCCCCAGCATCTAACACAAACAAACAAAGGGATGAATAAATTAATAGATCACTCACTGACTCAATCAATCAATCTCTGGACAGTTATCTTCAGTCTGGACACTAGCACTTTCATAAGAGATGAAGGCCTTTGTTGCTTCACAGATAATTGTCTTGCTCGTCCTTGTATTGAAGTAAACCTATTGCCTTGTAACATCTGTTACTGAAACAAATTCTTCATTCTGATATAATTTATTAGTTCAGTAAATATTTACTAGGAAACTTCCACATGCCTTCCACTGTTCCAGATCCTAGAGATGCATTTGTAAATAAAAATACAAGTGTCCCGACATCACTGAAGAATTGAGTGAAGAAATAAAGATGGTAATCCTGAGAGGCAAGGCAATAAACAAAGGGGTACATAGAAAGTGCCTGGAGGAGACGGTACACTCTTACGGAAGGTGGGCGTTGAGATGTCATGTGAGGACACGGTCAGGAATGGGGCAGCATGCTGGAGATCCAAGTTACCAGCCTGCAGTCGGCATGAGAGCAGGTGGTATAAGATGATGCGGCGCCTTTTCCCGTGAATGTTTGTTTCTGGTTTCTGTTCTGTGCTGTTTCTCCTACTCTTCCATATGCTCCCCACTCAGTGTTAACCCTGCCTGTGTCAGAAAACTTTATGGGAAATCTCTGCTGTGAAATTAGCAGTGCTAGACTTAACCAAGCCAAGTAAATGCCCGACATGGCTTGTTTGATCATTTCAGGAAATGTCACCAAGGAAAATTTTATTATGTTTCTATTTCTGTGGATTCCTTGTAAAAGATCAAAACTAGTGACTGCATTTAAATTCCTCCTACTGAATATCACACAGTTCATATCAAGTGAGAAATAAGGGCACAAAGAAACCTCCACTTAAGACTTTGCTTTTGGTTTTGCCTGAAGGTTCAAGTATATACACACCACACACACATACACACATGCACACACGCATGCGCACACGTGCACACACACAGAGTGATAGAGGGAGACATTAAGCATTTCTTACAAACCAATACCTTGAAACAAAGTGCTGTCTCTTCTTTCTTTACTCTAAGCCCTTCAAATGCAAGTCGGGGTGTGGGCCTTTGGCTGCTTGCCTACCTTTAAGTGCAAATTACCTGTAAGACAGAGCCCTTAATCAAAATGGATTTAGCCTGTCTGACTGTACAATGCTGACAACCTATGTCTTATTAATGAGCATTTCAAGCATCCATTTCTGTATATCTTGTCTTATATGACAGGAAAACATACCGATAAATCTCTCCTCCTCAGTTCATTACAGGTTTTGACAACAAGCGTGTGAGCAAAGACAAAGAGATGCAAAATTTGGGAGATGTTGCTGCTGCCCCACAGGGAACACCACACAAAGTCTGCTTTTTGGAAATCACGACCGTTTTCTGTTATCATCACTGAATAGCAGTTCTGATTTTTAAAATTGCTAATATAGTCAATATCAATTAGTTCTACTTTTTCCAGCTTGAGAGGAACCAATAAAATTCCATGTTTCAGGAGCTCTGACTGCCAAAGTAAATGATTTAAGCACTGCTCTTTACTAAGAATCTTCCATCATCGCAGAATATTGTCTCCAAAAGCCTGTGAGGACCCATAGACAATTTTTGAATAGTTCCAATCTATTATTTCTAGCAAGATTAGCAGCAAGGTTTATTGATTCTGAGTGAGATGAATGTCTATAACGTTTATGGGTATTTCTTTCTACACTAGTGGTTAGTTGCTGACTGCTAAAGAAAAAAAATTACATTGCTAACCCAGAAATTTGAGGGATCAACTTGTTTACTTTTAATTTTTACTTTGAAATTTATTGTTTCATTTTTTTGTGGTGCTAGGGTTTGAACCCAGGGCTTTTGCACTGAGAAACTCCCCCTCATTTTATTATTGTTATTATTATTTTTAAATGTTGATACGAGGTCTCACTGAATCACTAAATTGCCCAGGGTGACTGGACTTGATCACGTGATCCTTCTGTCCAGCCTGCCACAGTGCTGGATTAAAGGCACAGTCTCCATAGCCACACTTTGGCTGGGTCTCACCAGTCTTGGAATTTCTCAGTTGCAATGCATCCTCGTTGCCCTTACTGTATTTCTAACCACCATCATCGCTCGCTGACATAACCTCAGTAGCTCTGTGATTGGTTTACTTGCCTTGATTTTTGAGGCTCCTCCAATTCTTTTCACTCTCGTAATGTATTAACCTTGTTTCTTAGACTATTTATTAGAAGGGTTTTAAATTTACAGAAAATAATGAACAGATAGTACCAAGAGTTCCCATAAAACCCCGCTCCCATATAGTTCCCACCGTCATGAACATCTTATGGCCGTGTGGTGTATTTGTTATAACTAACGAACTGACACTGGGCATGATTATTAATTAACCAAAGTCCGTAGTTTGAATTGGGGTCCCTCCTTTGTGTCCCGCAGGACTGTGGGTCTTCATAAATGCGCGGTGTCTTGGGATCACCATTACAGGACTTTACAGAACACATTTACTGCACAGGAACTTCCTGTGCTTATTGAATTCATACCCCAATCCCACCCCGAGTCCCTGGGAACTACTAATTTCTTTGTCTGTCTGTATGTTTTAAACTCCTTTACTTTTAACTTCCTATACTCAGTATCCTATAGCTGGAATCATACAATGTGCTGCTTTTTCAAACTGACTTCCTTCACTTAGCAGTAAGCATTTAAATTGTTCATATGTCTTTTCATTTCTTTTTTATTATAAATATTAACTTATATTAATTGTGCAAATTGAGTTTCATATGCCATTTCCACATATGCATATGTTGTCCTTGAGTCTTCCCCATCTTCCTTATTGGTCTCTCTTGCCCTTTCCCCCTCCCCATTTCCTGCCTTTCTTCTACTTTCAGGTTGTATTCTTTCTCTTCACCATGAGAACAAGCACGTGGTAATTGTCTTTCTGTGCCTGGCTTATTTCACTTAATGCAATGACCTCCAGTTTCATCTATTCTGTTACAAACGACATGATTTAATTCTTTTTTTATGGCTGGATAATACTCCATTGTACACATCAGATTTTCTTTATCCATTCATCTGTTGATGGGCACTTGGACTGAGCCATCATGTGGCTGTTGTGATTGATGCCACAAAACAGGTATATAAGTATCTCTTTGGCATGCTAGTTTTATTTTCTTTGAGCAAGTATCTGGTATAACTAGATCACACAGTAGTTCTATTGTTAGTTTTCTGAGAAGCACCATACTGTCTTCTGTAGTATCTATGCTAATTTACATTCCCACCCACAGCTTGTAAGAGTTCCTTTTTCTCCCTATCCTTTCCAGCATTTGTTCATTTCATTTAATTTTTTGCCTTTCTGATTGGGGTGAGGTGGAATCTTAATGTAGTTTTGATTTGCATGTCCCCGATAGCTAAAGACGTCAAACATTTTTTTCATGTATTTGTTGGTTATTTGTTGTTCAGCTGGGAAGTGTCTGTTCAGGTCATTTGTTCATTCATTGATTTGATCATTTGTGCTCTTGTTGATAATTTTTGGGGTTCTTTACACATAGTGCATATTAATCATAGCTAGCAAAACTTTTCTCCCTTCTATAGGTAGTATCTTCATTCCGCTGATTGTGTCCTTCGTTTCACAGAAACTTTTTAATTTGATGTATTTTTTAAGTTTCATTTCTTGCTTTTATTCCCCTAAATCCTAACCAGGAAATTGCAAATATAAATTTTTTTCTTTCATGAATTATGCTTTTGGTGTTATACTTAAAATACCATATTATCACTAAAACAACGATCACTGAGCTTTTCTTTTATGTTATCTCTTATAGGTTTTCTATTTTAGTATTTGAATTTTAAGTTAAAGTCTATTATGTAATTATCATTGATTAAATTGTTGTGAAGGGAGCAAGGTCTGTTTCTAAATTTTTTAAACATATGGATGTGTAACTTTTCCAGTATGATTTGTGGGAAAGACTGTCATTCTCGATTAAATTGCTTGTATATTTTTCATGAAGATGAGTTAACTGTGCATATGTGTTATTTCTGGGCTCACTTTGCCTCACTGATCTGCTCATCTGCTTTCTAGTCACACTGTCCTCATTACTGTTTCACCTCAATAAATCTCAAGACTCAGTAGTGTCCGTCATTCCGATCTCCTGTAATTTACTTCCCACTCTTCCTTTCCTTCCTCCTCCTCTTCCTTCTTGTTCTTTTTCTTCAGAATTTTGTTGGTTACTGTGGTTTTTGCCCTTCTACATAAATGCTGGGATCAATTTTATGGATATCAGTGAAATGTCTTGCTCAATTTTGACTGGGGTTGAACCTGTAGATCAAGTTGGGAAGGATAATATCTTAACCATACTGAATCTTTGCTTTTAATGGAAATTTAGAATAACTCAATTTATTTAGATCTGTTTTGATTTTGTTTCCTGGAGTTTTGTAGTTTCTTCATATAAATGTTAAAGATATTTTGTTAGATTTGTGACTAAATATTTCCTTTTGAGAGGTAATATAAAGGGAATTGTAGTTTTTAACACATAAATTTGGAGTTCATCTTTTTATATTTAATTAATTAATTAATTTTTATGGTGTTGGGGGGTCAAACCCAGGAGTTTGCATGTGCACCGCATTGCTTTTTTTTTTTTTTTTTTTTTTTTTTTTTTTTTT
>PVJO010018926.1:0-35488 GCA_004026905.1 Hystrix cristata | reverse complement strand
ATTCAGCTGTGAAGCCGTCAGGACCTGGGCTTTTCTTTGTTGGTAGGTTTTTAATTACCTCTTCAATTTCAATGGCTGATATTGGTTTATTAAGAGTTTGTATCTCTTCTTGGTTTAGTTTTGGTAATTTGTATGTGTCTAGGAATCTGTCCATTTCTTCCATGTTTTCCATCTTGTTTGAGTATAAGTTCTTGAAGTAAGTGTTGATGAATCCTTCAGACACTCATGAGTACACATCGAATTGTTTCTCTGATATGAGAAACCATAACTGTAAATAAGGACAAAGAGGTGTAATAGATATTATATAAAAGGAGGATGGTGTGCAGAGGAGAGGAGTGCTAGAAAGAAAGAAGGCGAAAAGCAGAAAGGCAACAGAGGAAAGAGAGGGGAAAGGGAAAATATGGAAAATGATGAATGAACCTGCTGTAAATAGGGAGGGAGGGAGCAGAGGAGAGGGGCGGGGGAGAGGGGGGAGAACCAAGATGCATCATGTATAGGTACAGAATAAATGTAATGAATGTGACCATCGTATGTAGAATGTACCAATACATGTTCTTGGTTTAAAATAAAATAAAAAATTAAACAGAAGAGTAAACTGAGTATCTACTGTATTTCAGAACTCTTCTTGGTGCCATGTAAAAAAAGTAGCTGTCCTAAAGAGCTTGCAATTTATCACAGTCAATTTCATATTGTTTCTCAGTTCAATTATCAGTGAGTATAGATAATACATCAGCATCATAAATCTTTAATGAAAATTAGTTTCATCTCATATCTTGTCAGAATTTCAATTAATGCCTAACCTTTCCATCTGTTTTTCGATTATAGTGCACATATGTTAAAACCTGCTGTGGTCATATATTTGTATGAAGAACACATGCTTGAATGTTTGAAATGCATTTGCAAGACTTATGTTTCACAGAAAAGAGATGTGTGTTTCTATATTTAAGATTGTATCTCTTTTCAAAGAACTATGGTCAGAATTGAAGTGTCTTTAAGTAAAGTGGTGTTTTTCATTTACATGACAAACTCTTTTATCTGTTATAGATATAGATTGAAAGCTGTTGGGCACCTTGAGATTGAGTAAACCAAAATAGAGAATAGCTTGCCAAAATTCACATAGCCACTTAATCACTAGAAGCCAGGTTTCTTTGCTCCCAGTCTAACATTATTTCCATTTCTACCTTACTAATGTATGCCATATCATAAGACTTACTTTAGGTACTTCTTAAAAATGTACACAACTCCATCCCAGGCCTACTGGATCAGAATTTGCAAGGAAAGACCTAGGAATGTATATGTTGTCCTTCCTCAAATAATTTCTATCATCAGTTAAATTTGAAAAAGACTTCAGAACATGTCATTGTGGTTAAATATTATAGATGGCTCTTTCTCTTTGTAACACTTGGTCAAAATTCATAATTTTTCTGCTTGCATATTATTTATACCACTACAAGATGACCAGTTCAAGTTCCATTGGGATGGACCACGCCTGTTATGGTATCCCCAGCACTAAAGTGCTTGCAATTCTTGATACATAGTAGATTTTTAGTAATTATGCATATAATGAATAAATATATGTCTAGCAAAATGGTGTACTTTGTGTATATAACATATATAGTTTACCAAATGTTTAATAATATATTTAAAATAAAATTCCGAATATAGTTTTTATTATTATTTATTAGAAATGTACTTAGAAATTTGTAGGGTCTGTGAGTCCACTTTAATAGTCCATTATTATTTATTCTATTAATACATAAAATTTTGGCTCAAAAGATACAACATTATTCTGTAGATTTATCATAACCTTGGAGATACAATTATTATTTAGGAAAATACAGGTTTATAAGCCAGTTTTCTAGATTTGCATATAAAGAATCTGAAGCCAAAAATGATAAAATACTTGCCCATGGGTCACATAAAATGGTTGAAAACAAGATATCTTATGATTAGGAGTGTTTAGTATGAAATACAGAAAAAGTTACCTTCAACATACTTCAACATACTTAGTAGTCAGAACGTGGAAGACAGTTGTGGGGAGAATAAGATCTGGAGCAAATAACTAGAAACAATTTCTAAACTAAAGAAGATAATAGATATTAAGTTTCAGGAATAGAAAAAAAAAAAACTGTCCAAAAACTGAACTGGGGAAACGTGTAAAATGGTGTAGTCCATATTCCTGAAGTCTTCATGTAAACACAATGAGAATACTGAAGGCCCTGATCAGATTGGATGACTCCGAATCACAGCGATAGGGGTTACCTTCTTACTTGGCATACCTACTTAAATGTTAATGTGTTTCAGTAACACCCTCGTGAACACACATAAAATATTTCACCAGTTGTCTGGGCCTCCTATATCTTAGTAAACTTGACACAAAAATTAAATATCTCAGCACTTGGGAGGCCAAGGCAGGAGGATCACAACTTCAGCTATATAGGGAGACTCTGTCTCAAAAACAAATAAAACATCACAGGCTTCTACAAAAATACCATAGACCGGATGACTCGTACACAACAGAATTTTTTTTTTTTCTTACACTTTGGAAGGCTAGGAAGTCCAAGTCCAAAATGTTCCTAGATTTGGTGTCTGGAGAAGGTCCAATTTCTAGACAGCTGGTATTTTTGCTGTAATATTACATGGCAGAAAGGATAAAGGTACTCCCTGGAGATTCATATAAAAACACTCTAAACCTGTGCCGGTAGCATATGCCCCTAATCACAAATCTCTGGGAGGCTGAGAAAGGATGATCGAAATTTTGAGCTCAACCAGGGAAATAGTAACTTAATGAGACTCTGTCTCAAAATTTAAAAAAAAAAATTTTTTTCTAAAAAACTCTGGAGATGTAGCTCAATGTGAAGGCCCTGGATCCAATACCTACTACAGCATAAATAAACAATTAAATACTACCAGTGATACCATTCATGAGCAATCTACCTTTATGACATGATCAGCTCCCAAAGGCCCTGCATCCTAATACTTTGACCTTAGGCATTAGGAGTTCATCACACTACTTGAAAAGCAACATGAGTATTCAGATCATAACAGCTTCTATTATTATTTTGATCTTCTATGATTCTGTAAATGTGTAATAAACCTTTTAGCAACGTATTACATATTGAATCACTTCTTCTTGCCTTTTAATTTTGAAGGATACCCAAAGGGGAAATATTTCAGCCTTAGTAATGAATAAAATCTTACAGACGATGTCTGTCGTGATTTCACCTTTGTCATTTCTAGTTGCATTTATGTGGTAAGTCTTTTTAATGGCTTGTCTATTTTATTTATTCTTTCAAAAAAACAGCTCTTTGCTTCATTTATTTGTTTTACAGATTTTCAAGCTTCAATTTCATTAATTTCTGCTGACATCTTTATCATTTCCCTCCTTAGTTTCAGTGGGGGCTGATTTGCTGCTGTTTTTCAAGTATCTCAAGAATTTTCATAAGGTTGTTTATTTGGGCTTGTTCTGTTTTCCTAATCTGTGCATTTATTGCAATAAATTTTCCTCTTAGAACTGCTTTCAAAGTGTCCCAAAGGTTTCATTGAGTTGCATGGTCGATTTGAAGACATAGGAGTAGGAAAGTTCTGTCTAAATAGAACCTTAATTGCACAGAAAATAGCAACAAGAATTAACACATGAGATTATATTAGACTAAAGAGCTTCTGTACAGCAAGTTTGTGTAATTTTGTATAAATTTTGAATAAAAAATATTACATACATCCAATATTCACATCACATACTTTACCTTTATTTTGCATTTCATAATTACTCAGCTATCCCAACAAAGATGTAAAAGAAGCAGAAGATAAATAGAAACTTGGTTTATGCTTTCCTTTTTCTTCTATCTCAGCTTTTGTGACACAATGAAGCAAGAAGCATCCTAAGAAAATCTTACATCTTCATCCTTTCATCTAGGCCATCATTTCACAGCATTAGGGACTGGGATTACTGTATTGTAAAAGAAGAGCTTCTGCATTACAATTTTATAAGAATGAATATCCACAGACAGGAAATAGAAAAATTATATGACAATTTAAAGGATCTTTAATAAGAAGTTGTAGTTTTTTACTTTTTTGGAAAATCTAGCAGCTCATTGTAAATGAGACAGTGTAATGGAAAATTGAAAAGGAACTGTACTTTTTAAACTTATATTTCTTCTATGGGAGAAGTTAGAAAATCTAGGAAAATTAATATCCATAAATGTTTTTCTTTTCTACTGGATAATTTCATTTGGGAATCTACAGAAATCATGTGTATTTCTGCCTATACATTTGGTATTGAATATTCAATACATTCAAGGAGCGAGGCATGGTGGTGAATACATATAATCCCATTATTCTGGAAGATGGAGGCAAGAGTATTACATGTTCAAACCCAGGCCGGGCAACTTAGTGACCTAGAGATTCCCTGTTTCAAAATAAAAATAAAAGGGCTAGGTAGGCAGCTCAGTACATAGAACCTGGGATCAATTCCCAGTGTAATAAGCAAACAAATGAACAAATAAATAAATAAATAAAGTAAATGCACTAGTACATACATACATGGAATTATGTTTTCTGATTATGTTGTTTTCTGTCATTAATTATTTTATGTTTTCAATATTTATAAGTATACATTTGTGACACATAATGAATATATTCAATTCAGGGCATTGGTACATATTCATACTGAATCTTGATCTTATTTACTTCCACTTTCGTTCCCTTCATACTTTCTCACTCCATCCCGAGATCCCCTTCCCATCTCTATGAAGTCTATCTTGCTGTTTCCTATCATCTTTATTTTACTTTGCTCTTTAAATTGTTTATACTGTGAGTCTCTCATGCAGGGAAAACCACGTGATATTTAACCTTTTGTGACTGATTTATTCTATGTAGTATTATTCAATCAAGGTGCATCTATTTTCCTAAGTAACACAAATTTATTCTTCTTTATGGATGAGGAATACATACTTTTCTTTATCCACTCATCTGTTAATGAGTATATACATCACTTTCAAAATTTATTTTTATGAGTTATGCTGCTATAAACATGGATATATAAGTATCACTGTAATATGATGTCTTTAACTCTTTCCAGAAGAGGTATAGCCAAGTCAAACTGAATTTCTATGTTTATTTTCTTCAGGAATTTTCATAGTGATTTCCCTCCTTATTCTACTAGTTTACATTCCCACCAACAATATAGAAGTGTTGCTTTTCCCCTACAATCTCACCAGCATTTGTTGTTTGTTCAGTTTTTTATGGCAGTCATTTTTTTCTGGAGTAACATGAAATCTGAGAAATATTTTGATTTGCATTGATCTAGTGGCCAAAGATGTTAAACTTTTTTTCATGTACCGACTGGTCATTCGTACTTCTTCTATTGAAAAGTGACAATTCATTTTAATATCCCATTTTTCATTGAGTCATTTATTCTGGGGACTCTTTTTAAAATTTCTTCATATACTCTTGATGTTAGTGTTCTGTCTGAGGAGTAGCAGGCAAAATTTTTTTCCCATTCTGTGGATTGTTCTGTACTCTGTTGTTTGTTTCCTTTGCTGCACAGAAAGTTTTCAATTTCAGACAATCCCAGTTGTTGATGGTTGGTGGTATTTCTCGTGCAATTAGAGCTCTTTTCAGAAAGCCCTTGCCTGTGCATATGCCTTTTTGGTGTCTACCTATTTTATCTTTGAGCAGATTAAGTGTTTTTGTTTTTATATCTAGACCTTGATCTAGTTTAATTTTATTTTAGTGACACGTGGATAGGCAGTATTCCCAGAAATATTTGTTAAAGAAGCTATCTTTTGTCGAGTGTATGTTTTGGCTCCTTTGTTAAATATCAGATGTCTAAAAATGCCTGGCATTGTTTCTACGTGCTCCATTTTGTTCCTTTGGTCCACATGTGTGTTTTGGTTACCATGCTGATTGTGTCACTGTAGCTTTGTAATTTAACTTGAAATCTGAGATTGTGATGCCTCCTGCTTTGCTCTTATTGCCCAGGATTGATTTGCTATTCTGGATCTCTTCTATTTCCATGTGAATTTCAGCATTGCTTCTTAATTATTCTCTCTTTGATGAGACAAAATATCTGACACCTTCAATTTAAAGGAGGAAAGGTTTATTTTGGCCTACAGTTTGTAGTTTTCACTTTACAGTTAGATGGTTTAAAGCCAGGGTGGCATGGCAGAGGAGAAGCAATCCATGGCATGGTGGTGGGAAGCAGAGAGCGGAGAGGCAGAGCCAGGGAGGGAGATAACACCCTCCAGGCCACACTCCCAGTGACCCACCTCTTCTGCTCAAACTCTGCCTCCTAACAGTAAAGCAGCAATAATCCCCAATAATTCAATCATTTTTAAAAGCCCTATATTTGAGCCTAGAAGGCTTTACTGGGACATACAGACATAAACCTTAACAGATTGTCTATTCTAGTTCTGTGAAGAATGCTGTTACTATTTTGATTAGGATTGCATTAAAACTGTATATTATTTTTGGTACTATGGCCATTTTGACAATATTGATTCTGCCTATCCAGAAACAGGGACTGTTTATCCATTTTCTTATGTATTCTTCAATCTTTTGGGTTTTTTTTTTCAGATTAATGTATTTTTCATTGCCAATGTACTTCTCCTTCATTAGGTTACTTCATAGGGTTTTTTTCAACTTTTTTTTTTTTTACTAGTACATGTTTGCAGCACATCATTACATTCCTCGTAGGGAGTTGGTACATGTACATAATAAATCCTAATTCTTTTTTCATCCCCTTACCCCTCCTTCTCTCTTCATCACTTAGGCACCATCACTTTTGCGAAAGACCTATCTATTTTCTATTATGTGTCTATTATTTTGCTCTTTATTTATATTTCTTTTTTTCATATAACAGAAACTAATTTAAAGGGGATTGTTTCATTAATTTCTTTCTTTGTGAGCTAATTGATGGTATACAGAACCTATTGATTTTTGTGCATTGATTTTGTATAATGTTAATTTGCTGAATTCATTTATTAGTTACAGTAGTCATTTTGTGGACATTTTTGGGTCTCTTATGTTATGGATCATGTCAATGGCATATAAGGATACTATGACTTGGTCCTTTCTTATTTGAATCACTTTTATTGCTTTCTCTTGTCTGTCCCTCTCTAAAGTTTTGAGTACTGTATTGAATAAGAGTGGTGAGACTGGACACTCCTGTCTTTTTCCTGATTTTAGAGGAAATGCTTTGGATTCTTCCCCATTTAGTATAATGTTGGCAGTGGGTTTGCCTTAAACAGATTTTATTTGTTTCTGATAATGTTCTTCTATGCCTATTTTCTTCAGGCTTTTTATCATAAATAGATGTTGGATTTTGTTAAAGTTTTTCTGCATTTATTGAGATGTCCTTGATTCTGTTTATGTAATGTATTACATGTATTGACTTAATTTTGTTGAAATGGACTTGCACCCCTGAGATGATGTCAATTTACGACACGTCCAGTGCAGTCCATTATGATTTCACCTTTTTTTTTTTGTTTATAATTGCATCGATATTGCTTTTCTCCTTTCTGATAGGTTTGGTTAAATATTTATCAATTTTCTGCATAGACTATCGTATTCTATTGTTCAGCTTTCCAGCTGGAAGGACAAAATATCTGACAATCATAGCTTAAAGGAAGAGAAGTTTAGTTTGGTTCAAAGTTTCAGAAGTTTCAGTCTGTACTGCACTCTCTCCAAAGTAGAAACACCATGGAGGAAGGGTGGTGGAGGAGACCTGCTCAATTTCAAAGTGGTCAGGAAGTAGAGCACAAGGGAAGCGCACCAGAGAGGAAGGGACCAGAGGCCAGATATCGTCCCCAGGCTCATGCCTCCATGACCCACTAAGACACACCCAGAAGTGTGCTTTTCCAACCCCCTCAGCAGCACTCAAGCCAATCAAGTTAATAATCAAGATTGCCACACATATAATGTCAAATTAGGAAGAATTTAATTTATCTTTCGTGACCTGTACATCTCTCATTTAAGGTTTTTTAAATTGTTGCCTGAACCCAAATCTCCAGTACCATGTTTCATATGACTGGTGAGAGTATTCATTTTGCTTCTCTCCAGTTCTAAGGGAGGAAACATTCTATTTTCACTATTAAGCTTGATGTTAACTGTAGGTTTTGGAAACCAAGATATTTCTTTTGTGGGAAAATTTGTACTTTTGAAGGAACTGATGTGTTAAGCCATGTTCAGCTGCAGCCCACAGGCCTTTGGTCTCTTTTTAAAAACGTTAGAATAACATAAACAAACTAAAGAAAGTTTTATGCAGACCAAGACAACTCCTGTGCCCTCGGTGCAGCCCAGAGAAGCTGAGATGTTGGATGTGCTTGAGTCCAAATCATTAAATTTGTGTGTGTAGTGTAGTTCGTATTATTCCCTTATGATCTCTTCCATGTCTTCAGAGTCTGTAGTGGTAACCTGTAGTTCATTCCTGGTATTAATAACTTGTGCCTTCTCTTTTTGCTTTGCCAGCTTTGCTAGATATTTGTCAACGTTACTGTTTTGATGAACCCACATTTTGTTGTTGTTTTTAATTAATGGACTTTATGTTAAGCAGTGTCAGGTTTATGCTGCAGGAGACCAAGAAGACAGAAATTGAAGCCACACACCAGAATAAAATATTTGCCAACCACATACCTGAAAAATAACTCATATATAAAAAGAGTCTCGAAAGACACTATCCTGTGTGTTCAACTAAACACTTCAATTACAAAATGAAGACTAGTCACTGAAGAGGTTATATGTGTGGCAGATAAGTGCATGCAAAGATGTTCAACATCACCAGTAATTAGGAAAGTCAAATTAAGATCTTGATGTATCTCAGTGGTAGGGAACCTGCTGAGCATGAATGAGGCCCTATCTATATTCAATCTTCAGCAAAAGCAGAAGAATTTTTTAGGGGGGTGCTGGGGATTGTGAACTTTTTTTAAAAAAAGAACTTCATAAGCCATCATTCCACATACCTATGCAAATAGCTAAAATTAGGTAGATAGATAGATAATACTGATAAGAATGCTGGGAAACTGTATCTCTGAGAATGGCTCATGAAAGTGTATAATGGAGTGGCTCCTCTGGAAAACAACCTAGAAATTGCATTCTTTTGCATTTATCCCATAAAAATGAAAATTTATTTCTGCACAAAAACCTTTACATGACTGTTCATAGTAACTTTTTATGTAATAACCAAAAAAATGAAAACAGTTCACATCCTTCTTAAATGAACATTGCTATATACATATCATGAAATACTACTTGGCAATAAATAGGAATGCACCAGAGAAATATTGTTAAATTAAAAAATAAAGCTGATTTCTAAAAGTCTCATACTGCATGATTTAGTTTGCATATAATCTCAAAACAGCTATAGAGATGGAAAACAAATTAGTGATTTCCAGAAATTAGGGATAGTGGAAAGAAGGAGGAAAGGTACGGTGTAACAAACAGATATAGAACTGTGCACACGCATTGTACAATATCAATTTTCTGTTTTTGGTATTATGCTATAATTTAGTAAGGTCATAGCTGGAGGAAACAGAGTGAAGTATACACAAGAACTATATTTAAAATTTTCTATGACTGTAAAAGTACTTAAATAAAATGGTTTTAAAATTAGACCTAAATACAATAGAATGAAATATTAAAGTATTTGAATAAAGAGAGTAATAATTACTGAGCCAAACAAATTAATAGAGGCCATAACATCTAGGAAGACTTACTTGGAAATGGTATATGAACTACAGTTTGTCTGGAAAAAGAACCAATTCATTTTTCTTCAGAAAGACTTGATGAATTATTTTCCTCAGAAATAACAAAAACGTAACCAAAAGCAACCAGTAACAGTCCACATGTTTCTTGGAAGTCTGAATATTTAGATGAATATTCTCTTGCTATTAAAGTATTTTGCAATAAAAATAACATTTATTTTAGTTTACTGAGAGAAAAATTGCATCAGTCTATGTACCTCTTTGTTCTTTTTAGGCATAATTTGTGTAGCATCCATTCGTTAATTTTATGGCCAGAGCTACTATGTTTTCTATAATTCCAAAACTTCCTCTTGTATTTCTTTTATAAAGACTTGGATTGGGAATCGAAGAAGGAAATATCGCTTAATGGGCATTGAAGTTCCACCTCCAAGAGGAGGCCCTGCTGATTTCTCTGAGCAGCCTGAGTCTGGTTCTTTCTCTGCATTCACACCAGGAGAGGAAGCAGGGCCTGAAGTAGGAGAGGATAATGACAGAAATGATGAAGTGTCCATCTGTTTGTCCGATGGGAGCTCTCAAGGTACTTTATGTGCTGCACCTCCTATAGTCTTTATATATTTGATGCATTGTTACATATGTTTCATCTCACTACACTTCAAATCTAGTGTTTTCAAAACATTTGACTAAGCATTTATAAAGAAGCAGATTTATTTTTAATGCTTCTTTCTAAGTAGTCTCCCACATCATCTCAAGGAACATTAATCTATCACAAAAATAATCTCCCAAATTTAAAATTGTTGATTATTATAGCAATTCATACATTACAATCAAATAAAGGATTTTTTAAAAATTTTATTGGAATTCTAGTCAAGTCAGGTTAAAACATTTTAAAAATACTGTAATGGAAGAGAGTATGTTATAATGTAATTAACGTTAGGTTTGTAGTCTGCAAACGGGGTGAAAGTCTTAACTTTTTTGCTAGCTGATTATGTGATTTTGGGCACAGCGTCTAATTCACTGTTCTTTAACTTTCCTGATTTGCAAAAAGAAATTAGACTGGATCATCTTTATAATACCTCTTGATGTTTCCCTAAATGAATTGCAAATAATAGCATGAAACTATGCCATTTGTCCATGATAAGTATGCTTCATTCAAAAAGTTTTGATGTCATTTTACTAACTTTTACTAATTTTTAATTTATGCATAATAAAATTCATCCAGTATAAGTGTATAATTGAATTATTTTTAGTAAATTTTAGAATTTTGCAACTATCACCAGCACTATATTCTAATTTTAGGTCATTTTCATAACTACAAAAATCTCCTGTGAGCCCATTTACAATCAATACTCCCTCCCACTGTCAACTCTAGAAGCCACCATGCGTTCTTATTGTATAAATGAGATCATACAATACGTAGTCATTTTGTAGCTGTGATGAGAAACAAAGAGAAAATTATGAACTTGACTATTTTCTTTCATTCATCAAGACCTGTTCAGGATATTGACACTTTATTTTTCAGTTGTTTGTCTTTCTGTTTTTTCATGGTGTTTTTTGATATCAGAATTTTTGTTCATAATTGCTGATGTTATCAGGTTTACCAGTACTTTTGTTTATGCTTTCTGACTTCATTGCCATGATCAGTCTTTTTCATCATACTACAATTATGTAAATACACCCCTGTATTTGCCTCTGGTACCCTTATGGTTTTATTTTTGCAAATTTGATATTTTTCTTAAATTATCTTAGGAGAACGCCTAGTTTTAGTTTTCAAAAATAGTTAAAAGTTGTCTATACACGATTTACTTAATAATCCATCCTTTTGCTGGTGAGTTTAAATATATCTTTTAATCATATATAACAGGCACACATATAAACATATTTACATATATACTCATGCAGATGTACAAATGTGGGTAAAAGTCTAGATTTATTGTTACATGGATTTGATTGTTTACAACTGTGGCCTTATAAAATGTTCTACTATCGGGTGGAATCTTGTTATTCTTAGTTCTTGTAGTATATTGATTCATCTAGAACTTTAGAATACTTTAATTAGGCCTTTTCTGAATTTCCTTCCCCAAATCATTCATTCAATATTTTTATTGACAGTATATTAAATGGATAGATTATTGTAGGAAGATGAATTCAGTTTTGTATGTATTGAGTTTTAGATCATGGTAAGACACCCATGTAGAGCTGTCCATTGGCATATAGATAGAAAGACAGATAGATAGATAGATAGATAGATAGATAGATAGATAGATATTTCTGGAGCTCAGAAGAAAACTCATGGCTTGAGAAGAAATATAGAAGGTACCCACACTGAGGCCAAAAATACCTAGCCATAGAAACAGATTTAATTAAGTATGCAAATAAAACATAACAAGAAAGGACAATGGACATGGATTGTGTCGAGACATCCTCAGATGTGGGGGCTGGTGGAAAGACACAGTCTTTTTCCAGAACATTCAGAAGCCAGAGAACTAGGATATTATGCTATTTCTATTTTCTCAGAACTTTATTATTTTACTTTTTTAACTTTAATTTTTATTTTTACCAAGACATGTATTGGTACATTGTATACATAATGATCACATTCATCATGGTTATTTTGTACCTGTACATGTTATATCTTGATTCCTCCCTCTTCCCCGCCCCTCCCTTCTATTCCCCCACCTTTCCCTATTTACAGCAGGCTTATTTACATTTTTCTCTTTTTTCCTTTCTTTTCTTTTTCTCCCTTCTCCCTTTCTACTATGCTATTTCTAAAAACAAGGAAAGGAAAAGATTTCAGAGAGAAGAGTCATTATCTCAATGATCTCAAAGAGGCCAAGTAGAAAAAAGAGACCTTTAAATAGGGTATTTAAGAGTTTCTTTGAAAAAACAATTAATTACATACCCACTTGGGGAGAAAAGCAGATTATATTAGGTTAGGTAGTGAAAGGGAAATAAAATCTAGAGGGCTGTGTATTTCAAGACCTGGTGCTGGAAAGTTTATCTATGTGAATATTAAAGTTCTCCTCCTGTACTTATGACTGGTGTTTAGGATGATGTTAGCAGAATTTAGCATATGGGAAAACTATGAGGCATATTTAAAAATGATCAAGAAAAAACTTTCATTATTTCCAAGGCCATTATCCCTAATATACTTGGTCCATTACACACATTTTTGTGTTCTATTAATCCTTACTATTGCTTGGGCTTGAAAATACTTAGAAATTTCCAGTGACTTTCGACAGGATTTTTAGACCGTGATGTCTAGCAGCGAGTGAGAGGGAGTTGGGAAGTAGGGTTTATGTGTTTCAGTGAGTAGGTGGGAGAACTGTGAGGAAATGGTCTGATAAAACAAAGTATAAAAAGTCCTAAATGTATTTGCATGCCCCATCTGCCACTTCTCCACCGCAAAAGAAAATTTTAGAAAACAAATAATGAGAAATGTGAAAGTTAATTTTAAAATCCACTTTAATGGCCCACTTTTAATAAACCCACTGGCCACCACTCCTACACTGCCACATAACGGCACAGAGCCCTCTCTGTCTGCATGCGAGCCAAGTCACCCCAGCAGCCAAGAATAGGGTAACAGTGATTTTTTTTCTAAATCTCAGTATTTAGTTTTAATTGTAGTGTTGGCACTTTGCGATAAATAAGTGGGTTTTGGGTGGCAATTGGGCACTCAGTCTCTAAATGTTTCGCCGTCACTGCTCTAGACAGCTGGAATAATAGTCAAGACCTAAAGAGGAAAAGGAGAGACAGAATTTAATGTATCAATCACAAAACGCACAAAAAGTGATGAGAATTTCTCTAGGCAGCCGATTTTTCACAGCTGCACAGTAACTTCATTCTCATCAAAAACTGCAACAGAAAAGCATTTTCGAATACTGAAAACAACCTCCTTTTTGCAGTATTTTACTAGTTCTGTCCTAACCTTGTCCTCATTTTGCCAGTGGAGAACACTAGGCTGGCTGGTTTCATCCCTTTGTAATGCTTCAATTATTGTATCATCTGGTTTAGGCTAATATATCTTTAGAAAATGCTAACTATATTCTTTTCCCATTTCTGAAAATGCTGTTCAACGAATGTCTGTTTTGAGCTTTCCATTAATTATATCTTAAAGATAGAGATAGAATAATGAGAGTAGCGATTCTATTATTTCCAAAACCTAACAGCAGAAATTCAAGTCCTTATAACACAGATGTTGATTCTGAGTATCAAAGACAGGAAGAAAATAGCTTTAAGTTGGGCCTTACATATTACAGTCTAAATATCAATCAAATATCCATAAATCTTTCTTTTAAAAATCCACACAAGCAAAAATTAGGAGTTTTAAAAATTTCAGTAAAGGGCAACTCCAACCACAGTCAACAAAAAATGCTGCTGCCCTTTCAGCAGTTTCAAGTCCATTTCATTCTTTCCGCCTTGATACTTACTTGCCTGACACAGAGTTTCTGAACTGCCAGTAGTTTCCACCTTCTCCTCTTACCTTTCTCCTCGCGAGCTCCTTTCCTCTCCTTTCCCGTGTGGGAGTAAAAAGAAAGAGTATCCTCAGTTTTTTTTTTTTTTTTAAGCTACATGGGTTCACCTCCTTACAATTGCAACCTTGAACTTGAACTGCTGAGTGTGGGCATATAGCTGATTGCCCCCTAGAGTTTTAACTGATTAACGAGATTGCTTATTTATTTTCCAATTAGCAGAGCTGCTTTCCTTGAAGAATTACCACATGCACTGACAGTGCTTAGCTTTTACACTTCCACTAATGTTGAAACTACCTATAAGCAAAAGAAAACATTTCTTATTCAACTTCTTACTTCATGTTTTTTATTTTAGAAAATCTCAACATAGCTTTTAAATCTTCTAAAATAATCAAACCATGCAAAAACATGTTGCCAGTAAAGCAGAACTGTGTAAAAAGCTATAAGAACAGGAAAATAAGGCAAACCTATAAGGAATGGGACCAATAATTATCTTTTTGATGAGCAATATATCCCATTTTGAGGCTATTACCTGGTCTGCAGCTGATGATAATACCTGCCTTCAATTCATCTAGTTGCCAATTGGGTAGGACTCAAAATGTCTGTAATATGAAGTATCTAAATAGTGAATAGGTAAAAGTTTCTCTGTCTATGAATCATTCCTTTTTAAACATTTTAAATTGACATTTTTTAGTTTCCATATATAAATGAGATCATGCACTACCGTTCATTCTGTCTGGCTTGTTTCACTTAACAAAACAGCCTTCAGGTCCATCCTGTTGTAGCAAACGGTAGAAGGAAAAAAGATAAAGTATACAGAACTAGAGGATAAAAAAACAGTGACCAGAGTTGGGGGCCAGGAGGAAATGGGGAGATGTTGGTTGTCTTAATGATTTTCTCTTTGGTGAAACACAATACTGAACACCTGCTTATTAAATGAGGAGTTTACTGTGGCTAACAGTTTGTAAAGGTTTCAGTCCACAGTCAGGGGGATCCAAGGCAGGCCAGCATCGCAAAGGTGCATGGCAGAGGAGGCAGGCAGGAAACAGAGAGCAATCAAAGGAGGACGGAGGGAGACAAACTCCTCCAGGCCATGACTTAGTGATCCACCTCTTCCAACAAGGCTTCACCTCTACTGTAAACTCATCAGAGAACAGTATTAGGCCCCCATGGCCAAATCACCTCTGAAAAGACCCACCTATGATCTCATGAGGCTTTGGAAGAACATCTAGATATAAAGCATAACATTCCATACCTGGCCCCCAAAAGATTTGTTCATCTCTAAGTAAAATGTATTTAGTTTGTCCAATGTCTTTACAGTTTCAGCATTGCTAAAAAAGTGCAAGGCCAAAGTCCCCTCTGAGATTTAAAACAAATTCTTGAGTGTGAGCTCCTATAAAAATGAAAAAAAAAATGTTAAACTTCCAACATACAATGGCACGGGATAAATATTCTCACTTCTAAAGGTAGAAATAGGGGGATAGAAAGGAATAGGATCAAAGCAAGAATGAAATCCAGCAAGGTAAACATTAAATCTCACAATTCCGCGCCCAGCGCCTGAGGCAATCTGGGATAATCTGTGGCAAATTGTGAACTCGGAACAGCCAGGGAAGCCCTGGCCCTCCAGCACTGCTGGTGGTTGTTGTAGCCCTCATGGCTTCTCTCTGGGGCCTGCTTTGCTCATTCCTCGCAGCTTTCCTCAGGTGGTGCACATTCTGGGTTCTCCTCCTTTCTGAGGTCTCCGTTACCTTTTTGGCTTCACACAGCTTCACACAGTGCCCTCTGAGGGGCACAGTGCCTGGCCTCCCAGCCCTTCTTCTGGAATCTGGGTGGAAGTTTCCCAGACCCCGTAACTCTTACAATCTGCATGCCTGTAAAACTGGCACCACATGAATGATGCCAAGAACTGTCACCAGCATGAGCAATAGCTGAGGCTTTTTGCATCTTGACGGTGATTGCAGCGGTCTCTGCATGCCTGGATGGCTGAGCATGCTGGACTGAATCCTGGGGAATCAATTCCCATTCCCTAGAATGCAACCAACCTGGAGCTCTGTGCCCTGGGGTTCTCTTCTCAAAGCAAAGTCTCATTTTTCCAGTTTTGGGCCTTTTGGGGAGGTGGTGCTAGAGATCGAATTCAAGGCCTTGTGCTCGCTAGGCAAGCACCCTACCACTGAGCTAAATTCCCAACCCCCCAAATTTGAGCCCTTGAAGGGGGGGTCCGCCTGCTTCCTTTGACACCTTTGATACTTTTTTATTTTTCCAAAGTACTTATCTTCTTTTTAATTCTGATCATTTTAGCAACCAAACTCTCTTTTGCTCCATTTTGCAGGCCCCAACTTTACCAGATTTCCTTTCTGGGCAAATGCAAAACTTTTTAAATCAGTCTGCTGGGCTTTTTGCTTTTGATTCTCAATGTAGAGATGAGTAAAAGCCCCCAACTGTAGCTGTGCCCCTGCCTCAACATTAGACTGCCTTGAAATTTCTTCTCCCAGATTAATTAGACTGAGGTTCTTAATCTTATTCTGCTGCAGTATCTCCGGCTATGAGCAAAATGCAGACAAATTTTCTGCCAGAGCATAACACACGTGGCCTGGAGTCCAATTGCCAGTGCAGTCCCTGTACCCAACTGAAACCTCTCAAGCCTGGTCCTTACTGGCTGCATTTCTGTCATCATTCTGATCTTCTGAGCTCTGACCAGAATCTTCCATCGAGCTCAGCTTACAGCACTCCAGAGTTGCTTGTCCAGTTGGCATCTCCAAACCTTTCTAAACTCTTGCAAGACAATTCTAGAGGCTTCAGAACCACATAATCAAGTAGCGTCACAGGAATGACCCTACTTCATTGATACCAAAATCTGTCTCCGTTACTTTCTTGTTATTGGGATGCACTACCCAAAACACACTAATTAAAGGAGGAGGTTTATTTTGATACACAGTATGTAGAGCTTTCCGTCCATTGTCACCTGGCTCCAAGGCAGGCCATGTGGCAGAGGAGGCTCACTTATACCATGGCAGGCAGGAAGCAGAGAGCAAGCAGGAGGGCTGTGCCACCAATGATTCACCTCCTCCAACTAGGCTTCACCTTCCAACCGCACATTTACTATGACCTCATCAGTGAATTAGTTCACTGATGAGTATCATGCCCCCATGATCCAATCACCTCAAAAAAGCCCCAATATGATCACATGAAGCTTTGGGGGGACATCTAGATATAAACCATAACATTGCTCAAAGGTTACAAAGTAGCAAATACACAAGATGAGTAAGTGGAAAGATCTAGTGTAGAACAAGAGGTGTGTAGAACAGGATAACATACTATATTCAAGATTTTGCTAAATGATTATAGCTACTGTTGCCTTGGAAGGAATGAGTAACTATGTGAGACGATGGGCATGCTTGTTTTTCAATATAGCAAGCATTTTACTACATATGTGTGTACTATAGCATCCTCTTGTATACTGTGCAAAGGAGGAAGAGGAAAAGGAGAGGCATTGCTATATTGTATTTCTAGAGGGAAGGAGTAAAGATAGTCTCAGACAGAGATGTAAATATATGCAGGCACCCAGCGCCTTAAACTAGCCACTTCCCATAGTGTAGCATGGAAATATTTTAGTTGAATTATTTCTCTGAATTGATTTCTATACTCAAGTTTTTCCTTTCTCTATTTTAAAATATTGAATTTGATCAGAAAACAAGAATGTTTTTATTGCAGAAAATATTGTGAAACAATAAAAATAGAAATAAGCCTATCCTGAAAATAGGAGCGAGGAGATATTTTTGCTGGTTTTTTAATTTTGTGCATATGAGAAAGAGAGTGTACAGAGTACACATGCAGTCACATATTTCTATCATTTAACGAAATTAGAAATGTGCTACATTTACTTTTTTATCAAGCATTATAATACTATCACTTTTCTCTTATGATGAAAAATACATGATCCAATCACCTCAAAAAAGCCCCAATATGATCACATGAAGCTTTGGGGGGACATCTAGATATAAACCATAACATTGCTCAATGTTATTCAGTATAGAAAGCTATTTAAATATAAGCAAAAAAAATGAAGAAAAATTTAAAAACATAATTCTATCTAGAGAAAATAACAACGATGTTTTGGTACAAATAGAGCCATTCTGTTTTTCTCCATGAAATTTTTTTTTGTTTAAAAAATTAAGAGTATGTGTACCTACATAGTACATTTTGTCACATTCACTTTTTTTTTTGCTTTCCAATGCATCATTATTAACTTATCATTATTATTATTAACTATTCTACTTCATTTTTAGGGGTCGAACAGCATTTATTATAAGGATAGGTGCTAAATGAGTTCTCCAGTCCTCCACTGTCTAAACTATAGGTTTCTTCCATTTTTCTGTTCTATAGCACACTGGTGATTATCCTTGTATTTGCACCCATTCCCACTTATGTATTAAGGACACCCTCTTAGAAGTATCATTGTTCATCAGAACATGTGCAAATTGAATTTGCCACTTATGTCTTTGTGCAATAAAGAAATTACTTGAGATCTCGAAAAAAAGCATTCGCAATAAAGTTTTGAGGTATGACAAATGAAATCCCCTTTTCTTTTCCCTGTAGAAGAGCCCAATGAAGTTGCTCCAAATGAGACTAGGGTTCACAAGAAGGAAGAACACCACGCAGTGTGCACAGATAATGTGGTATGTACGGTTTGAAATTCCTTCCTCATTGTATGATGATGTCAGCCATATATTGTCAGTCAGTGACCATCAACACATTATGAGAATAAAATCTTGCTCTGCTTTACAAACCAAAACAGAACTTTTACCAATGAACTTATTCCTTTGAGTGATTAACCAATACAATTTTAAATACCTCAAATTTTTTGACTTGAGAGATTTGCAAATATATGAGCCCGATCCTTAGTACAAATATGGCATTTTTATACCTAAGTTATTTTTTTCTTCATCACTCTTAGCAAAGAACAGATTTCTTCTCATTTGGCAGATAACAGAATTAAAATGGTGTTTAGCTTGGGATGATGAAAGAAGTTTTTGCTAGTTCTGGCACTTGTGTTGAAGGATTTATGCTCCTGAGTTCTCTGACAACATACCTATCTCTATTGAGTTTGGAGTCTTTCCTTTTTTTCTAGTCAAATAGGATTATGTTAGTCATGATAAAAATCATGTAAAGGAAGAAAGACATTATTAAGAGTTTGAATAGCAGGCAGAAGCTGGCTATCAATACATTAAAATGGGATATGTGGGGGCTGGGGATTTAGCTCAGTGATTAGAGTGCTTGCCTTGCAAGCACAGGGCCCTGAGTTCAATCCCCGGCACCACAAAAAAAAAAAAAAAAAAAAAAAAAAAAAAAAAAAAAAAAAAAAAAAAAAAAAAAAAAAAAAAAAAAAAAAAAAAAAAAAAAAAAAAAAAAAAAAAAAAAAAAAAAAAAAAAAAAAAAAAAAAACAATAAAATGGGATATGTGAAAAATCCAAACGTAATGTTCCCTCAGCACCTGTTGTAACAGTATCTGTTTATTTTTTGACCCCATCAGATACTGCAGGAAATTATTAAGATACTATTGATCAAATATCAGAAATAAAGGGGAATGTGGTTGTGCTTTTGTTTTTACTTTTGAATCAGTACCCTGCATTTGACTGTAACTGTTAAAATGTGGCCTGCGTGATGAATTTTTCTGTGCCAAAATAACTGTGACATCAAGATTTATTCCAGCTTCCATTACATACATTAGTAATTTAACATTATAATCCTGCCATATCGCTTTAATAAAAATTGAGCACGTAAAATATAGAGTTTTGTCTTATTTGTTAAATATCAATAATATATAGCATTGTTTTTCACATACAGAATATAATTTAGGTTGCATTTTATTAATTTCAGTCCTTTTTGGAAGCCATGTCTGAGCCTTCTAATACTAAATTCAACAAGCTTTGATTTCTAGACAAAGTCATGTTTTCATGAGATAGCCAGTAATAAATTTTTTCATAATTATGAATTGTGCAAATACATCTAAATATTAACAATAATCTTCTACTATAATTTTGAGCTATAGTGTAGAAGTTATATACAATTATACACAAGTTAAAATCTCTTTTCCCCTGAAGACATGTTCATTTTTAGCCTAAATTCTCTGCACTGAATCTCCCCTGAAGCAGACATTTGAAGCTAATAAATGAAATCATGACAGGAGATAATTCACAGTCACTTAGGCACTTAATTTTTCAAGAATGATTGATTTTCAGAGACAAACTGCAAAGTTTCTTCTCTTCTGCCTATAACTTATGTGTAGTGTATCCCCAATTATTCATGGATGACAAATCATGCAGACATAAAAGACCTTTTTACACAAATCTATACATTGTCCTTTGATGTCTTCCTTCCTAAAGTGCCTTACTCCGTTTCTAGAACCAATTCTAAGAGGTAAAGAATCTAAAAATGATCAGAAAAACATAAAATCTGAGTTTTACAGAATGTAAACATGATGACATCAGAAGTTTATAGTTATTATAATAGAAAAGAAAGCATTTTATTCCTCTCCAGGCAGTGACGGAAAGCAATTTGCATTGCAGCTGACCCCATCACTCAGAAACCCCACGACGGCACTGCGTCCTCATAAGCAATATGTCAAATATGATCATTCCAACTTTGTTTGTGACTCTTAATCACCATACATATTGATGGCTAAAAAGCCTGATTTCAAATTCTGCCTATGACATGCTGCTATTAATGCACTTCCTCTTGAAAGATTGTTTTCTGACTAAATGTAGCTCAGCTTTCCCCTTTTTGAAATTTTCTTCTGGGTTGGTAGGATTTGAATGTTTAAAGGGGTTTTTCTCTTAACTATGCTTTTTTATGTGCAAAAGACATTTAGACCTGCTTTTATCTTTTCTTTTTGCTTTATACCAAAGGTTTATGTGAGTAGATAACTCTCGTCACCTTCATGGTTGGAGCATATTGGTCGTTCTTTTCAGGAGCGCTGAGCTATTTTTTTCATGCTTTTGACAGATATTTAATTAATACTTACTCTGTGCAAGGTAATGTACATGGTATGCTGTACCCTAATTCTGAACCTAAGGGCAGCATCCTCTCTCCATTTCTTTCTTTCCTCCTCCTCCCTCCCTTTGTTAATGTCTAGTGAAGAAAACAAATCACCATGCAATTTTCATCATTACACCATAGGTGTGGAGTTTCTATTGTCTTGCTAATAGAGTGCAGTAAATATGTGAACTTTTAAAAATCGTATTTGCCTTTGGACTACATGCCATAGGTTGATGTATTACATTACAAGCAAGCACTAAGCATATGGAGACAGAAAAAGAAAACCCTTCCTATCAATTATATGTTTACCTTTAAAATAGACTACCCTTCCAGGAAACGAGTTGCCTATCACTGAATCATGCTGTTTAAGCAGCATTTGAATGTCTATTTTTTCAAGGATATTGTGAAAACAATTTCTGTTTAGGATATTATTAAATTGTTTTTCTACAATAATCAATTGAAAGAGGAGAGGGCTGAGAGGCACACTGTGTGTGGCATGGAGGAGCCAGTGAATTATTAGAGTTTTTTGCAGAAAATCTAAACTAGGTAACTCAGTCACTAAAGGTAAATATTGCATGTGTGTGTTTTATATATTGTCGAGTATAGTTATAATGATCTGATATATACTTATAAAAATTTCACTTGTGTTACAGAAAATAGAAATTATTGATGATGAAGAAAATGACATGATAAGTAATTCTGAAGTAGAACAAGTAAATTCTCTCTTGGATTATAAGGTAAAAGTAATTTAAACATTTGAGTACATTAAGAGAAGGTATTAAATGAAGGAGGATTTTGCAGTAGAGTTTATTATCATATTTTATTAGTGCATGTTAACATTACATAATAGTGAGGTTGTTTTGGAAACTTAACATTGAATTTAACATATTTTAATCAATTCCAATTCCATTTCCCCCAGTCTCTTTCCTACCCAAAGTCATTGATCCTTTTCCCTGCCTCAAAAGTCTACTTGCTAAATAAATTCCTTAATTTATTTATTTAATGGCACAGTTAGATAGTTATCAGGTTTTTCTTGTAAGAGAAATCATGTGATATTTAACTTTTACTTCATATGAGGGTTTCTAGTTTCATGCATTTTCTTGCAAATCACATGATTCCGTTCTTTTTTGTGGCTGAAGAATATTCCATTGTGTATATATACCATATTTTCTTTATCTATTCATCTGTCGATGGACACCAAGGTACTTTCCACATTTAGCTCTTGAGAATTATACTGTGCAAACATGAGTAAGTATGTGTTGCTAAAGTATGCAATCCTTAATTCTTTCAAGAATATTCCCAAGATTGGACAAATGGTCAAGTCGTACTTGTATGTTTAGTCTTCTGAGGAATCTCTGTACTGAATCCCAAAGCAGTGGTACTAGTTTACATTCCCATCACAAATGCAGGAGGGTTCTTTTTTCCTCACATTCTATCCAACATTCACTATTTTTTGTAGTCTTGATGATAAGCATCCTGACTGGAGTGAGATGGAATCTCAATATACTTTTAATTTGCATTTATATGATGTTAGAGATATTGATCATTTTTAAATGTACTTTTTTGGCCATTTGACCTCTTTTGGAAGTATCTTTTTGGTTCATTTGCTTTTACTGAGTTCATTATTTTATGGGGTTAATTTTTAACTTATTTATCTATTTTAGACATTTATCCACTATCAGAAGAGTAGCTACCTCAAGTTTTCTCCAGTGCTCTAAATTGTCTCTTTATTTGTTAGCTGTTTCCCTTTGCAGTCCCATATGTTGATTCTTGATATTAGTTCCTGTGTTTTTAGTGTCATGTTCAGTAAGTCTTTCCCTGTGTCTGTGGCTTCAAGTGTTTCCCATATGCCGTCTCCCAGCAGTTTCAGTGCTTCTGCTTTTATATCTAAGTCCTTGATCCACTTTGGTTTGATTTTAGTACAAGGTAAGATACAGGGATGTAGTTTAAATTTTCTTTATTTGGATCTCCAGCTTTCCCAGCACCATTTGTTCAAGACTTTATTTTCTCCAGCATGTTTTGGCAACTTTGTTAGAAATTAGATGCCTGTAGATGCTCATATTTGTTTCTGTGTCTTGTATTCTATTCCATTGGTGTCTAGTTCTGCTTTTGTTCCATTACCATGTTGTTTTTGTTAATATTGCTTAGTATAGCTTAAAGTCCAATAGAGATGCTTCTAAAATTGTTCTTTTTGCTCAGGATTGCTTTAGCTATTCTGGGCCTTTTTTGATTCTACATGAAATTAAGGATTGTTTTTTTCTAGTTCTGTGAAGAATGGTTTTGGTATTTTAGTAGGTATTGCATTGAATGTTTAGATAGCTTTTGTTTATATGGCCATTTTTACATTATTAGTTCTTCCATCTGATGAGCAATAGATGTCTTACAATTGTCTAATGCCTTCTGCAATTTCTTTCTTCTATGTACTGTAATTTTCATTATATAGGTCTTTCACTCCTTGGTTAGGGTAATTCCTTAGTATGTACATTTTTGGAAGCTATTGTGAATGAAATCAATATCCTAATTTTATTCTTGGTGGATTCATTATTGGTATACAATAACCTTACTAATTTTCATGCTGATTTTGTATTCTGCTACTTTGCTGAATTTATTTATCAGTTTCAAAAGCCTTTTGATGGAGTTTTTTTTTTTTTGATTATCAATCTATCATGTTATCTCTAAATAGGAATAATTTGCCTTCTTTCTTTCCTCATCATATTTCTTTCTATCACTTTCCTGATTGTTGTGGCTAAAGTATCAAGTGTCTATTGAACAGTAGTGGTGAGAGTGGGAACCCTGATCTTGTTCTTCATTTTGAAGAAATTCTTTCAGTTTTTCCACATTCAGTATTATGTTGGCTGTTTGTCATATATGGCTTTTATAATTTTAATCTAAGGTCCTTCTATACCTATTTAAATTGGGGTTTTTATAATGAATGATCATTAGGCTTTGTCAAAGGCATTTTCGGCATCTTTTGAGATCATCATGTGATTGTTATCTTTGATTCTATTTATATGGTGAATTACATTTGTTCATTTATGTGTGTTGAAACAATCTTGCATCCCAGGAATGAAACAAACTTGGTTAGAGTGTATGATCTTGATATGTTTCTCAGTTCTATTTGGGATAATCCTACTGTGGAATTTTCCATCTCTGTTCATAAAGGATACTGAACTATGGCATTTCCTTTTCATTGATTCCTTACCTGATTTGGGTATCAATGTAATGCTGACTTCACAGAACTAATTTTGGAAGACATCTTGCATTTCTAATACACAGAAAATTTGGAGGAGCACTGGTGTTCATTCTTCACTAAAGATTTCATGGAAATCAGTGGTAAGTCCATCTGCTCATGGGCTTTTCTTAGTAGTTTTAATTACGGCTTGAATCACACTGCTTGATATTGATCTGCTTAGATTTTTTATATCTTCTTGGTTCAATTTAGTTTTGTTCACGTTTGTCAGAAATTTAACCATCCTAGATTTCCAAATAATTGGAATACAAATTTTATTATTTCTGATGATCCTCTTGATATCAGAGGTTTCTGTTGTAATGTTGCCTTTTTCATCTCTAATTTTCTTAATTTAGAGTTTCTTTCTTTCTTTTTGTAAAATTCACTATGGATTCATTAATCTTGTTTAATTTTGCAAACTTTGATTTCTTGAGTGGTCTTAAACTCATGGCACTCTTACCTCAGCCTCTGGAGTGCTGGGATTACAGGCATGTACCACCACGCCCAGCTTGTTTGACTTCTTTATTTGCTACATGTATCCCTTTTATTTATTTTTTTCTCTTTTCTGATTGTTCTTGCTTAAATTTTGAGAACTATGTTGAACATGAGTGGTGATAGTGGAGATCCTTGTCTTCTTCCTGGTTTTAGAGAAAAAGCTTTCACGTTTTCCCAATTTAATATGCCATTGGCAATAGATTTGTCATTGGCTTTTATCCATTTAAGAAAAGGTACTTCTATACCTACTTTCTTTATAATTTTATTGTAAATGAATACCGGGTTTTGTCAAAGACTTTTCTGCATCTAATGATACAAGCATGTGATTTTTATTCTCAGTTCTGCTTTTGTGATGTCTTGATTTGCATATATTGAACCATCCTTGCATCCTTGAGATGAAGCCTATTGGTCATTATGTAGGATCTTTTTAAAGATTCGTTGCATTCTGTTTGTCAGTATATTGCTGAAGATTGTTACATCAATATTCATTAAAGAGATTGGCCAGAAGTTTTCTCTTTAGTTGAATCCTTGTCTGTTTTTGGAATCCAGCTAATGCTAGCTTCCAGGAATGAGTTTGGAAGTACTCTTTCCCTTTGAATTTCATCCAAGAGTTTGAAGAGTATTGCATTAGATCTTCCCTGAAGTTCTTATAGAATTCAGTGTTGAATCTATTAGGTCTCGCACTTTTTTTAGTAAGTATTTTGCTGCTGCCATAACTTTATTCCCTATTTTTGGACTGTTTAGTGTTTTTGTGTCCTCTTGGTTCAGTTTTGGTAATTCATATGTGTCTAGGAATCTACCCATTTCTTCTGGATTCTTCAATTTATTGGAATACAAGTTTTTGATGTAGTTAGTAGTTTCTGGATTTCTTCAGTGTCTGTTATGATTTTGTATTTTCATTTCCAATTCCATTTATGTGGGTCTTTTTTTCCCCTTTCTTTTGGTAAATTTGCCTAAGTGTTTGTTTATACTTTCAACGACCAGCTCTTTAATTCAATAATTCTTTCTATTAATATTTTAGTTTCAATTTCATTAGTTTTCTTTTATGTTTATAGTTTCCTTCCTTGGACTTGATTTGGATTTGGATTGTCCTTGTATATTTAGGACCTTGAGGTACATCATTATGTCATTTATTTGTGCTCTCACTGCTATAGACTTTTCTCTTATGAATACTTTCACTGTAACTTATACATTCTGATATGTGGTATTGACATTATAGTTTGATTCTAAAAACTGTTTATCTTTTCTTGATTTCTTCAGTAACTCATTAATCATTCAAGAGTTTATTATATAGTCTTCATGTTTTGCATAGTTTCTGTGGATCTTTTTGGCATTGATTTCTAGTTGCATTATTATCTGGTATTATGCATGGAATCATTTTGATTATTTTGTATTTATTTAACATGATCACTTGCATTAACCCTACCTTCTAGCTTGAACACTTTCTTCTCACACTATTCACTTCAGCTGCCCAAACCTTCAATAAAATATTTTATCTCCTGGATTTCTATTTGGTACATTTTTATGGACTCTATTTTTTACTAAACCAGTTATTCAGGTTTTGAAATATTTTATTTAACTCAACTAGATTTTATTGGTGTCTTCTTGAATTCAAAGATCATTTTATTTATTAAGTCCATTATCTGTTTAGTTATATCATCTTTGTGTTCACCAGGCTTCTTATTCATCTGTTCTGTTTTATTGTCCCTTCATTTTTCTTTTCATCATTCACATATTTCAGCCATTTGGTTTTTGGTTTCCTCCTCATCAATATCCATTGGATCAGCTTTGGTGGTTAGGAATTTTTGGAGTCTTGTTGCTTTTCCATGTTTCTTTCTTTCTTTCTTTTTGTTTTGAGTATTGAGAATTAATTACAGTGGAAAGACTTTATTAGTAGCATAGAGATCTCTTTAGCTCTTTAGTTAGTGTCTGGTTTACAGTAATGTGATCTTAGCTTTGTCTGAATTTTGGTATTTACCTGGCTCTTCAACCTATTCAATTTAATAGGTTTGGAACGGGTCATTGGGTTGGTAAGAGAGAATTCCTACAGGTTATATTAATGTCAGAAGATCCAACCATACATCAGTCATGTGGATTAAAACAACTTTTAACAATTTCGTCCTTTCTTCAGTGTCCCATACAGACTGTGCTATACTTATACTTACAAAATTCTGGGATAGGGAAGGGCCGGGGAGGAAAACTAAAGAGAGAAGGGAGGGAGGGTAAATCACTAAGAGGAGGATAGAACGGAAATATCAACAGATGAATAATAGATAGGAGATTGGACCCCTCGAAATTATTTTTATGGCTGGAGTAAGGGGCTTGTGCGGAGGGGTTGTGAGACATTTATGGAAGTGGGAGAAGAGACACAGAGGGAGGAAAGTGTATTTGGAGATTGGGAGAAGCTGTGAGAATGTCAGAACCTGTTAACATCCTGGTATTAGTGTATACTTGGATCCTTTATGCACAATTTTGTTGAGAGTCACTCTGACTTGTTCATGAAAGGTACTATTTAAATTAAAGCACTGGTTAATTCTTAATCTCCTTTGCACATATACGGATGTTTTCTATAGATATGCCAGATGGAGGGAGGAAAGGTAAAGTGATAAAAGGAGAAGAGAGAAAAATAGAAGAGAGAGAAAAAAGGAGCCATTACAAAAATCCCATGTAGTTCCAAACACTCAGAAACACATCAGAATGAAATCCACCCAGTCCTGTTTATACTGCAGTCTGAGGTCAACTGCACTTCTCCCAAGCTGCTTCTTCCCATGATTTACTAAATTGCCTGCCTGTGAGCAAAGAGACTTGCTGATCATCATGCACCTCTAGGCCCATGTACCAGCAGTAAGCCCTGCACTGGGCATGGCACACTGCAAGGCTTAGCTCTGTCCCAAGCTCCGTTAGTCTAGGAAGGTGAAGGTGCAGTGCAGTTAGCCTAGAGCTCGGCTTTCCGCCAGCTGCTGCCAGGGTCCTCTTTATCTCCACTTTCCCCCACACTACAAATCCTGCAGCCATCTCAGTATTTTCCCTCCACAATCCTTCTTCCCAATACATCCCCAACTGCCCTCTGCCCTCTGTCTCTCCACCTATTGTGCTTCATTCACTTTCCCCAAAGCATCACTCTCTAACCTGTAACGTTAGTGGAGTTCCTGGGCACACGGTGTTCAGCCAGGGGTGGTGGGAGCTCCTATGTAGACACCTGCCTGGGGTTGGTGGACAGCATGGAGGCGGTCCCATGGGCATTATACTCCCTATATTTGGGGAAGGAATGGTGAGTGTTTATCTTTGGGTCAGTGTGATCTCTTCTCTCTGGGGTTCCACTGCTCACAGACTCTGCTCATCCCTGTTCCTAATAAGGATGATGTGCATTTTTTTAATTCCCCATTTGCCTTTTGTTACTGTGAGTGTTGTGGTTCTAGATGAGTTTCTAAGTTCTTATGCATGATGAACAAAGAATTGGACATGGCATGCAATGGTGAGGAAAAAGCAGCAGTGTTTAATTTGGGCAACAGTATGCTCAGAGTGAGCAGATTTGTGCCAGCAGAAAGGAAAATGGCACAAAAGCTTGAGAGTTTTGAGCTTAAGAATTTAAAAGTTTGCACTGGGTCTAGGCTGCCTTTCGCTGGGTCTACTAGAACATGATTGATAGGTCATGTCAGCTGTATCTATTGTACATGTGCTATCCCATAATTCACTGTGCTATAATTGGATGTATGAGTTGTAGTCCATATGCATAAACCCTCAATAAGCTCTGAGTGAAGAAAGGCTGCTTTAGGTCATGCAGGAGGATCTAGCATGCATGCATCTTATCTTTACTTCTGGGTAGTACGAGGCCACAGAACAAAGGTCAAGGGGTTGACCTTGAAGTGTTGCAAAGGAGAGTGGACAGGAGTTATCCCATATCCCCAATTACACTTTTTATATTATTCCCCCCTCAGAGACCTGATCCCTGAAGATCTTTAAGGGGTGCTGAAGGTTGGATATCCATCTTCTATAGTTGCTTCCTGCTGAATAAGATTGCTGGGCCTACTTAAGCAATTTGTGAATGGACATTGGTCCCCAAACGCTGGCTTTGTGGAAGAAACCTGTGTAAGACAACTTTGATAGGATCAGAGAAAGGGAAAAGCCCTCCCCATCAAGGTTATCCTAGTCATTTCATTGACCTGAAGATAATACAGGTTATCAAAGGACTTTAACTAAAAGGGCTGGCCCCCTTGACATCTGGAGTGGTAGGTCATCTGTCCAGCAACCCAAAGTCAAACTGGGATGGGTACAACAATATATCCATATATCGACTGGAGAATTGGGAAAGAAAAAGCCCACAGTCTTTGGCTAAGTTGGAGTTAGTAGAATTTAATAAGAGATGGGTTAGATTTAAGGTTCTGTGTAAGTAATTGTTGCTGATCATCTCCCTCGGAAGCAATCCTTGAGCCACCAAAAAGGGTCCCAAGAAAAATAAGAACAATCCAAGGGGTCATTATATAACTTGGAATAAGGATCTCAAGAATGAGTCATGGCAAGAGAATAAAACTAGCTACACGAGACACACAAGGAGGGGCCCTATTTCCAGGATGAGGCTGATTTTCCTTTTTATTTAGAGATAACAAAATAGTTTACTTATCTGATTCAGTAGGTTGGTTAGTGTTTTCTGAAAAGAAACTTGAGACCATCCACTTGCTTGGAGGTATAAGAGGTTTAGGCTCTCTCTTCCTCATTTTCTGGTGCCTCAGGCAGCTTGCATTTACCTTGGAGTGGTTTATCTCACTTGTATTGGGAGCCAGGGTCCACAGAAATAGAAAAGAAGGCATCTTTGAGATCAGGGACAAAGGACTACTTAGTGTCTCCTGGGATCTGTGCATGAAGGATGTAGGGGTCTGCCACTAAGTGGAGAACAAGCTCCACTGCTTCACTGATGATTTTGAGATCTTGTACTGGGAGATAGTCCCCCGACGGCTTGACTACTGCTGAGATGAGCTTGTTGCATGAGGACTAGCACGGCACCAATATCTCTGTAGTCAAAAATGTATCAATAATGAGTTTAGTCTCTGCCTACTTTTTCATGGAGATACCTTATGTGAGGGTATAGATTAGAGACTTTGAGCTGAATGATTACTGGCTTGGCCTCAATATCCCCCCCCCCAGAATGTCAACATACCATGATTGGGGGTCAACTCCTGGCAGGGGAACCTATTCTGATGGAATCAGGTTGGCCAGGTCACTGGCAACTAGGACATAGATTGGCAGAGGTTTGAATGACAGAGTGGCCCTAAGGAAGAAGACTATATCTCTCCCAATCACCAGTATTAGGCATTTTGGTATTATCATGAAGGTATATTGGAAAAGGAAATCTCAAAACCGGCAGTTCAGAGTGGAGGTAAAGGAGACTGACTAGTTAACTCCTTTCAGGCCCACAACAACTGAGGAACGGGATGATAATTTAACCCAATATGAGGTTAGAATTAAGTAAGATGACTCAGTATTGAAAAGGAATGTAATCTGTTTACCCGTGACATTTAGAGTTATTCAAGTGTCCTGCAAGCATGTCCTTGTGTCGGGGCCACACAGGCCATCTTGGTCACCATCAGTCACAGTCTGGGCATTCTTTCCTGGCCATTATGATGTTGGATGACATCATCTCCTTCTAGAAACAAGGACAGTCCCTCTTCCAATGCTAAGGGTCCTTGTCTGTGTTCAGATTGGCTTGTCAAGGACTCAGAGACTTTTGAGTTCCCTTCTTTCTTCAGTGCCCTGGTTGTTAGCACTTGAAGCACACAGAGTTATCTCTGTTACCCTTTAGATTACCTTGGTTCCCCCTGGTGCCATGGGCCTTATCATGAACCTTATCCATTAGGGACAGCTTGGCTTGAGTCTGCCTTTTCTCCTTACTTGATTCTCATTTGTCTTCTTCTTCATCATGGTTGTTAAAGCCAATATATACTTCACTGACCAAGTTACTTATCAGCTTGTGGGCCCTGATGGAGTTCGAAGTTTCCTCCTAATATCTGAAGCTAATTAGCTAATAAGATACTGTTCTGGGACAATTTTGTCCTCTCTAGATATTGGATTTAAATTCATATATTTATGGAGTGCCTCTTCAAATTGATATTGGAAAGCTGCTGGATTTTCATCAGAGACCTGACTGATAGTTTGAGGGTCATCATAATTTACAGGCCTGAGAATCACTTTGAGCATCTGGATGGCCTGGAGGTATTATCTCCATTTGTTTCTCCTCTCCTGATGTTATAATCCCACCCGGGCTCTTCTTGGGGCTCAAACAATGTAGCAATTGGCTGGTTACCATCTGGTGCATCCCCAAGGCTTCAAGATTGGCCTGTCTTGCAGCTCTTATAATCCACTCTCTTGCTGTTCAGCAAGAAACCAGGATGAACTAGAAATCTTGTCAAGTCAGATCAAAAGCTACTTTCAGGGTATGGAATCCATCAGCAAATTTCTCAGGGTCTTCAGAAAATTTACCCAGGCCTTCTTTGCATTGTTGGATATCCATGACTGAAACAGAGACCTGAATTCAGATGGTGCTATCCATGCCTGCCAGTTTTAGAAGGGGTAGAATGGTGGCACGCTTAGATGTTGAGTTCCCTGAGCCCATGTCCTTACGTTTAGGAAGACCCAGACCCAGTATGGGGTGGGCTCAGGATGATGTCTTTATCCCATGGGAGCACTGATGGTGCAGTTTATTAAAAAGGTAGCCTATGGAGGGAGTCAAATTTATCCCAGTATCTGAGAAGGCATTCAAGCAGAGTCAGGTGGAATGAATGAGGCATTCCACATGATGGGTCTGCAGGCCTCAAGAGTAAGAATTAGGTCATGGGGACATTACAGGGCATCTCCTGGGGTCAGTCCCTGGCCCATTCCATCCCATGCCATCCCCTGGGAAAGTCAGACTCTTCCAAGGTCATGGCAACTTCACAAGGCATCCCATGGCTCCCGCCCTAACCTGTTTGGCCCAGGGTGTTCCCTGGTCAAGCCACGCTTTTTGGGATTCCAGTGCCAGACATCTCTGGCCTTGTGTGGGCACTGGTGTCACTTCCTCTGGACCACTGGTTCTCCCTCTTTGCTCACGACCCATCTCCCAGACAATGGATCAGGTGCTGAGGTACCCTACTGACTGAATGCCTCTAGCCAATTATAAAATCACCTAACATCATGGTATGCTATAAGCCTTCCTTTATAGATGCCTCCAGGTGATCCTGGCTGACAGAGGTATGAAATTTGGCAAATGGTCTTTAGTCATGACCTACTGTCTGAAAGATCAGGGGATCTTGGTCTCAATAATTTTTTTTTCTCACCCATTGCAAGTAGGGTAGGTGGAGCATGCTTACTTGCCAAGAGCTGAGGCAGTTCTATTGGGTAAGGAACCATCATTTGGCAGTCTAATAACTAGGAGAGGACAAGTTCCTAGAGAAAGCGATCAAAAGAACTGTAGAGGCCATCTGAGCCACCATTAGCCATGGAGAGGTGGGAGTTTGGACACCACTGCCTCTAGTAGCCCAGTCAGGACTACTTGAAAACTTGGACTACAGGAAAACTTGAATTCTTGTATGTTCTTTCATCCCTCCCTAGACAGTGCCTCTGTCCTCATCTCCCCCACATTCCCACTAACCCATTACATAAAAGGATATGCGTATCCTCTCAGATGAAAGCTTCACAATAAGAAGTCAGTTAGCAATACAGGTCACATATCATTTTAGATAGGCAGATAAACATGAGGCCAAAACTGTCATAGGAATACCAGAATTAAATAAGATATAGGGAGGAAGAATGCAACCCCAGAAAGGTTCCAGGAAGAGATATCTACAGGCAGGTCTCATCAAACAACTCTAGGACCCAGAAAGGTCATGGCAGATAGCTGAGGACTGGAGTAGCCCCCTTCCTGTGGGCCTGTGAGCCTTTAAAACACAGGGGTCACATGCTTCCCCTCCCCCTGCCACCTAGTGGATCACATTAGGCCCCTCCATCCTCCACTTCTCTGAGAAACGCTCATTTTTTAGGGATTTAAGCGTGTCTAGCTACTGAAAAGGTATCCCAAAGCTGCAGGGCTTCACGGCAAAAAAGAAGTTATACAAACATAAACCTGAGTGATGCATGAAAGTTTTCTTGACACCTAATGGCATTTAATGGTCTGACTCATGCTTGCAATGAGCTACCAAAGATATGAAAAATCAGAAAAAGAAGAAATATAAGATCTCCCCAAACATGGCCTTTGAACGCCTCGTTGGCTCACCAAGATGTTCCCATGGGTGATTGGTTTCAGGATAGGTTTGTAGACTCTTGTGCATGAAGAACAAAGAATTGTGCATGTCATGCAATGGTAAGGAAAAAGCGGCAAAGTTGAATTTAGGTGATGTGTAGCATGGGACAGGCTCAGTTCACCTTTCCTTTCTAAATTCCTCTCATATGGGATTTCGTTCCAGTGAGTTTCTGCTTCTGTTTGCCTTCCTATATCTTGTTTTCCCTATTACCTCTGCTGCGGTGTACCTGCTTTCATCTAGTGCATATTATGGAACTTCTGTTCCTTGCTGTCACCACTGAGTCAGCCATCATAGATCTCTAGTGGTTAGATTTTATTTATTTTTTATTTTATTTTTTCTAGTGATTAGATTGTAAACAAACAAACAAAAATGCTGAATGTAATAGGTGTCAATGGCATACATCAAAGTAGAGCAGCATGTAGTGGTAGTCAATATAAAATATATGGCAAAGCCTTTTTAAAGCCAATGTTTATTTTTAAATAGTGGTAAAGTAGCCAGATGTAGTGGTGTGTGCCTGTATTTCTGGTTATATGGGAGGCTGAGGCGAAAGGATCAATTGAGCCCAGGAATCAGAGAACAGCAAGACCCTATTTCCAAAAAAAAAAAAAAGTATTGATGAAAGGGAGACTATTTTCTACTGACTCTTGCTAATTTTATCTTAGCAACTTCTCCTGAAGATGACATATAAAAGTATAACATACCTGCTTTTGGAGTTTAAAAACAATTCCCAGAACAGTGCAGAATGAATATGAAAGGAAGTCACCTTTTGTTAATGTCACATGTTACTAAATTGAAGAGTTTCCTTCAATAGTGTCTTGGTTACTTTTCTCTCATTGCTGAGACAAAATACTCCACATACAAAGTTAAGGGAGGAAAGGTTTATTTAGCTCATAGTTTGTAGAGGTTTCAGTTCACAATTGGCTGGATCCAAGGCAGGGTGGCATGGCAGACAGGCAGAAGGCAAAGAGGTAAGCAAGGGGATAGACAAGCCTCTTTCTGTCTCTTATATCTTATCCAGGCTGCGGGGACTAGGGCAGTGCCAAACCAATCAGTGGATGTTTTAGTGATCACACACCCTGAATCCCAACATCACACACTCTAGATTCAGCTACCTCTAAAAAAGCCCCGTCTATGACCCCATGAGGCTCTTGGGTACAGCCAGGCACAAACCATAACAAATAGCATGCCATATATTGCTTTGTTTTTATTAAATATTGATACAAGTTATCACTCTGTAGGTCACTATGTTTACTGCATAGACATATGCTTGTGAATTCTGTCCCTTATTAGTCAGTATCTTATCTACCAGGAAATTTGGGGTCTTTTGAAATTTTTGCAACACAGTCCTTTCCAAAATGCAAAATTTTTATTTTGGAATATCATCAGTGCTCAAAACAGAGATTAGTAATTTTAAAATGTTCACAAATAATAGCATTTAATCAGAAAAGACAGCAGATGTCATTTTCTCAAAAATCTTTTCAGTTTTAATGTAACTGAAATGTATGTTATTCAACAGATTCTGCTTTCCAAATGTTCACAACATCATCAGGACTTAAAATATTGAAAATTATAAGCACAGAAGGAAGTTGTCTTTTGAATTCGGTTTGTTAAGTGGTCAAAGAACACAATACAATCTTGTAATTAAACTTTGTTTCCAACTATCAGAATTATAAAGTGGTTGGTTCTGAAATAGAAGAAATCATGTTAATCTCTTCTACATCTTCATATAATATTTCTAAATACCAAGTTCGGAATTAAAATTACTCCACAGGCCACCACTTAGAACAGGCTATGGAAACTACAGAAAAAGGACTGGATTGCACAGCTATTAACTGTGCTCTGCTTAGTTCTCTCAGATAGATCAAATAAGATTGGACCCAGGACTCAAGAGGATTCTTTCCAGGACCTCTTCTCTCTGGGGTGGCCGCACACTTCAGAAGCTTTGGAGCTGAAATACAGAGCAAGACAAAGCTTGTCTAGCACATGGAAAAATTGGCTAACCACATGTCGAAAATTAAAACTAGATATATGTCTCTCGCCATGTACTAAACTCAAATCAAAGTGGATCAAAGATCTAAAGATTAAAACAGAAACATTAAATTTACTGGAGAATAGAATACGAAGAACCCTCGAAGACATAGGGGTAGGAAAAAAATTTATGAACAAAACCCAGACTGCACAGGAAACAATACAAAGAATCAGTGCTTGGGACCACATGCTATTAAAAAGTTTTTGCACAGCAAATGAAATCACCAATAGAGTAGAGTGAAAAACCAAAGACTGGGAAAA